>LJJS01001858.1:0-65104 GCA_001447215.1 Diaporthe aspalathi
CGACGGCGGCCAGGGCGCTGCTGCTGGCCGTGCGGCGGCCAACCTGGGGCGGCCCGCGTCGGTGCCGAACTCGCCTGCTCGCGAGGGCCTCCCGCGGCGGGAGAGCTTCATGGGCCGGATGCGGAGGATACTGATGATGCCTGAGGAGGCGCACGGCGGCGGCGAGGGCACACGCGGCTCCGCGAAAAGCCATCCTCTGCCATCCTCGTGAAGGTTGGGTTCAATGTTGCCTGGGTAAGGGGGTGGTTCAATGGTACAATCTCGTGCGCGGTCACGGTGTTTTCATGGGTGGGTGGTCGGACGTATGAATTTCGGGCTCACAACATTCCTTCGAATTTCTAATTTTTTTGAAGGACATCGCTAAACAGGCGGGACATTGTTTTTGGAAGGCTCACAAGCTCGGGGCGGCGTGGGTTGCAGCGGTGGCATTGATGATAGTAGTACCTGCTTCTACAGGCTTCAAGCCCAAAACTATTGCCCCCCATACGCAAGATAGGATCATAGAGTGACGGTGAAACATTTGAATCAAGGTGTCCTTTCTAGTTCCATCCTCGCGTCATGCATATTAAAATGTACCCACCTGAAAAGGTCTCTAAGCAGTAATCCTAACTGTAACCTTGACCCTTGTACACCCAGTATCTAGGCTGCACGAAAAGAAATCGAGGATCAAGACGTAAGTATAACAATCAGCACAGGCGACATCAGGTCAGGGACAGCGAGGGGCGGTGATGCCTCTGGGCGGGATACCAGAGCAAAATTGCCGAGGCGCAATACTGAGGAGCTACGGGACGGAACAGCATGACGGAACCATTAACCAGTGCGGGTATATATCGGGCATGCCAGCAAGTGCAAAACTAGGTCTCGGTCGGCAAAGATAAGTTCAATAGCGAGATGAAGTCTTGCCATACAGGAAGGCATTGGCTCTCCACACATCACCTGGCTCGTTTGAATCCAAAAGACCTGGCTGCTTAAATCATGACAACTCTCACGCAGGAAGTCGCACGACAGAGGTTTTTACTATGAAGACGTAAACTTGTGGGGAGGCGAGGTTTTCAGATGAGGGTTTTTGCCCAATTAATCCAGTACTGTATAAATGGACCAGCCTCTTATTCCAAAGGCCTGAACCGAGAGAAACGTTTTGTCTCGCTGTAGAAGAGATTCGAGTGCAGCTTGGTATCATGCAGAGCGCCGTGTACGCCATGCCATGTTGTATGCGACGAAGCAAGAGGTCGATGCGTGATAATAGTGGTGTTCAACAAACAGGGGTGCAGATGGAGAGCCCACCTAGCCTATGACGGCGATGGGCCCCCACGCTGAGGCCGCGGCGTCTTGGAGCGGCGCTTCCAGCCCTCCCAAGCCTTGCAGACCAGACAGCGGGGCGGAACCGGCGGCCGGGGTGCAAGGGGTCGGGTGCTCGAGTCGAAGGGATCCTACCAGTCGACAGCCCACCCGTTGTGTTCTAAGAAGTCCTCGCAGGCGTCCCGCAGGTCGAGGTTGGGGCGCAATTCCGAGGGGTCCAGGGGCTCCCTCGTGATGGGATCCGTCCTGGACCGCTTCAGATGCTCGAGGATGCTCGCCCTCTCGTAGCTCTTGCCCGTCTTGGTGATGACAGGGTCGACCATTATGCCGAAGGTGATGTCATCAACCGCCCAGTCCGGGACCTCCCTCCTCCTGCCCTCCTCGCCCCTCGCCAGCTGGAAGGTCCTCTTGGTACCTGCGATCTTTGCGTCCCAGTCCGCGGTGATGTCTTGCAGTTCGGACTCGTCCATGCAGTCGGCGAGGGCCTGGGCGCGGTCCCTCTCGAGCATTTCGAGGACCTCGCGCTCGAGGGCTGAGCTCTCGCGCAGGCGGCGGCGCTCCTTGTCGTCCCAGCGCTCCTTCTTGCAGCGCAGGACCAGCTGTGTAATGGCGGTCAGGGACTTGTCGGCGGACTGGACGGCTAGCTCGTGGGCGCGCTTAACGTTGTCGAGGGCGTCGTCGAAGTACTTGAGCTCGATCTGGGCCTGGGCGAGGAGGAAGTGGGCCTTCATGTTGTCTGAGGAGAGGGCGAGGCATGTCTGGCAGTCCTGGATGGCATCTTCCCAGCGCTGGAGCTTTATGCGTGCGAGGGCTCGGTTGGTGTAGATCTTTGGATCTTTGGGGTCGGCGATGATTCTGAGGCGGGGAGGTGGTGTGTCGGCTCGGGGCAACTCGTGGTATNTTTGGGGGGGGGGGAGGCGGAGTATGGTGGTGTGTTGGACTTACGCCTGCGAGTACAAGCCCTCTGCACCCCCATAGTCAGCCTTTGCGAAGCGCCTGTTGCCCTGCTCCTTGAGGACAGCAGCTTCTTGTACCGCCATGGTCTCTGTGTCGACGTTGGCGGTGTTGGGAGTGTGTATGACAAGGCTTGTATAGTTCGAAAGTGGGGTGTAAGTGCGAGGAGGGCAAGCTGGTGTCCCAGTAGGGGGGTATGAGGACTGCTTCGGGATTTAGGTCAGTCAAGGCGAGGTGAGAGACGGCGGGTGGTGAGCATTGTCGTTGTCCCGAGCTCGACGGCAGAAAGTAGAGGGCAGAAGGAAGAAGGCAGAGGGTTGAGGGCAGAGGGCAGAGGACAGAGGACAGAGGGAGGGCAAGATGGCAATGTCAAGCAGGCTGGCAGGCGGCGGGCTACGGCACAGGAGAAGGTACGAGACAAGACGAGACGGGACGGGACGGACGGTTATGGCTACAGCAAGAAGGCGAGTAAGTAAGTTAAGTAGGTAGGCAAAGTAGGCAAGGCATGTACAAGGGACGAGGCTGCGAGCTGTCGGGTTATGTACGCAGCAGCGGCAGCGGCAGCAATCGGAAGGCACGGGGGTGGTGTGAGGGGTGTGAGGGTGAGGACGAGGACGAGGGCGAGGATGAGGTGAGGTGAGGTGAGGTGAGGTGAGGTGAGGTGAGGCTCGCCCGGGGCTGCTGCGATGGCGTCGCAGCTGTTCGGGACCCTGGATCTTCGGCAAGCTTACTTACACAGCAGTACAGGTAGGTATGGCTTACTGTATTGGGCTGGGGTGGACGAGAGCCCCGCCACAGGCCCGCAGCTTGAGCAGGCACGCCCCAGCCTCGGCCTCTTCGTCCATTGGCCATTTGTCAACAGCCGAATCTTCTGGAATCCCGACTGCGCTTCGACTGCGATTCGGCGGGGGCCACTGCTGGACATAAAGTTCGATGCCGGTGGGATTACCCAGATTGCATTTCACCAATCGTCAAACAGGGCTTGGACTGGCTGGCTGTTGGAACTGTACCCGCGGCAGTGGCATGGCACAGCACAGGTCTATGCCCGGCCGGGCCAAGCCTGGTTGATAATTGTTTCGATCTTCATTCTAAAATCCGCCCGAGAACATCTTCAGGTTCTGGAGTTAGGTACTGGGGAATAAATATTCACAGTGTCAAAGTTCTCGTCTCAAATATGGCCGGGATCTCGTCGCCGTCATGCATCAGCGCACGCACGTCTCTCCGAATTGCGTTGGAGCTCATGGCAGCTGGCGTAATTACAAACTCCGAAGCCGTGCACTGGGCAGGCAAACCGCGCATTCTCCCTTCACCCCCAATGCTACGACGCAACGTTGACTAGGTAGTTATAGCCTCCTATTAGAGAACTAAGATCACCTTTTCCGACAGTACTCGTGCGATGACGGCCACATGCTGTCAGTCGACCAAGGAAAGGGTATCATTATTTACTTCGTCGCGACTAATTAATATACCTCTGCGCTGTGGAAATACGCCCTGCCCTGCCATGCCATGCCATGCTTCATCTTTCATGGTCGTTCGTCATCCTGGGCACATTACTTTTACTTCTACACCCAACCTAGCATCGCCACACCAAGTGCCATCACTCCCCCGACCACACCCGCTGACACGAACTTCCCAGCAGCACCAGCAGTCACGACTGGTCCTGCCGTAGAAGACCCGTCCACCGCGCCGCCGCCGCCTCTGGCCGTCCCGCTGGCAAGGGGAGACACGACCGTTTGCGAGTACGTCTGCCCGTCCGAGACCACAGTCCTGGTGAAGGTCGTCTGCGCCTGCGCACCTCCCGACGGCGGCGCCGCAGACACGACCGTCTGCACCTGCGTCTGCCCGCCGGACGTCACCGTCCTCACGAAGGTCACCTGAGGCGCGCCCCCTGCCTGCGAAGCCCGGCCGTCTCCTGCCGGCGCCGGCGCGACCGAGACGAGCGTCTCGTGCACCGTGCTGCCGCCGGACGTGGCCGTTCGGACGAGGGTCACCTCCGACGACGCCCGGGTGCTGGCCGCCGCGGCTTGCGAGATCGAGACCACGGTTTCCAGGACTGTGCTCCCGTCGGACGCGGCTGTCCTGACGAGGGTCACCTCTGACTCTTGGACGCTGGGAGCGGGCAGGATTGATATGAATGTCTGCACGACGGGCTGTCCGTTCTCGTTGGCTGTCTGCACCAAGGTCACCTCACCCGGGGAGGAGGCGGTGGCGACCGGGGATACCACTGTCTGGGTCACTGTCTGCCCGTCAGGCGTCACCGTGCGGACGAATGTGGTCTCAGCCGGGGCAACCGCAGCCACATTGCTGCTGGGGCTGACCAGCGTCCTGATGGATGTCACGCCGTTGGAGACCTCCGTCGAGATCATGGTGACCTCCACGGAGGTTATTGGGCTGCCAGACTGCTCCGGGGCGGGAGACTGCCCCGACGGTGGCGTTTGGCCGGAAGGTTCAGCTGGCTGCCAAGGAGCCGGTTGCTCAGGGGCGGGCTGCTCAGGGGCGGGCTCGTTCTGAGTAGGCTGTTCTTCAGAGACTGGGGGTTGCTGAGAAGGATAAGGCTGATCAGATGAGGGCGGCTCGTCAGGGCTCGCCTCTGACGTTGGGGCTGGGCTGGGCGGTTGCTGAGTTGAAGGGGGCAGTGGTGTTGTCTCGGGTGGGCTACAGACACCGCAGTCAGTACCAAGCTTGTCTCGAGAAAGGGGTTCAATACTGACGAGGGTGCCTCCGCCGAGCTGCGCTCTGTCGGGACTGGAGCTGGGGCTGTGTAGTGCACAGCTTCTACAGTCTCCGTCGCCTGTATAAGAACCGAGGCAGACACCATCGAGTGGCCCACAGCCGTCTGAGCACAGGTCGCAAAGGTACAAGTCCGGATGTCTTCGCCTGACATTTGCTCGACAATGGTCTCGAGCCCGGCGAGGTACTCCACCATTGCCGGTGTCACGGTAGCCGGGCTGTGGCCAGAGGCCCAGTCCGAACCGTGTGCCGTGTAGAAGAACTTGGCAGGGTCTGTGGTGGCGGGCATGATGAGTTTGCTGTCGTAGTCAGTCATGGAGAGGTCGCGCTCTGTGCAATTTGCCGACCAGAAATCTAGGTACTGGATCCACGTCTCCGGGTATGTCCTATAAGCCGGTGGATAAGTTATAAGTCATACCGTGCGTGGCCCAACGGCGAAGCAAGGGGTTCTTACATTGTGAACCACCCGTCGATCACAGCGGTGTTGCGTACGAAGTCCGTCACCTCCGGCGCACTTGCTGTGATGGTCTCGAGGCTTGTTACGGCGCTCCCGTTTGGATATGTGGTTACATGAGGGACGATGGTATGGGTTATTGTTTGTGCATTGGTCATGTTCCAATCCAACACCATGGCCATGTTGGCCGCCAGCCCGCAGACTGGCACACTCGGTAGTGCCGAGGAAGGGGAAGCAGCAGTCGTCGGCGCCGACGTCGAGTTCATGGCTCGAGCCTGCTGGTAGACACCTGCAACACATGTTGCCCAGGCCAATGGCCAGATCTGGTGACGAACTGCAACCATTCTGCGAGCACACTTGACGATGACCCAGATTCAAAGGATCTGTACCAAAAGAAGTTTACTACCGTTTAATGCAGGTACGCGCGGGAACCCGATGTTATAGAATCCCACACAGGGAGCCGCTGGTCCACGATCAATGCCAAGAACACCTCCCAGTGGGATCATGTTCACGCTCGTGGGCCAGCCTGGGCTGCTATGGCGATTGTCGCCAAGGCCATAGTGTGCATCCTTCTATGGGCCTCCGCTGACTGCAGAGGTGATGGTGGCCAATGGCCAGTACCGATCGGTCCGCCTGAGATTTGAGGCTGTGCTCCAGTTACTTAGAAAAGAATCCTGCTGAACTCGGAGAATTCTTTCTTACGCGCTGCCTAGGCTTGTGTGTGCGGCCGCAGAAGCAGTCCAATTTTATCGCCATCCGGGGGGGCTGCCCATCCGGGGGGCTGCCTATGTGCATGCCCATGTGGGCTGCCGCCGCTGACCCGGGCTTCCGTTGCATCTTTCTCCGGGACGCCAGAGGTCGTCGTGCTTCCGCTGAACATCTTGATATTAAATTCGTTCCTGCGACTTATGGATCGCCATCGCAGTCACGCACATGGCAGAACCTCTTTCTGTTGACCCAACAGAGGTCTGGGACGGGGTGGATGGAAGCTGGTCGACGTTAGTTCTCCGCCTCCGATGGGCCCACTTGCGCTAAATAATCCTTTCAGGTTCATCATCAGTGTAGGGACTCCTGCACAATACTTCAGTGTCCTGCCATCCACGGCCAACCAGCAGACTTGGGTGCCAGTACCCGATGGTTGTGCGAGCACGCTGGTTGGGAATGTCAGCAACTGCGGGGACAGCCGAGGCGTCTGGCCGTTCGGGAACCAGGACAGTGATGGCTTTCAGGAAAGTGAATCGTCTACATGGCGATACATTGGGCTCTATACCCTATTTATCGAGGAGCACCTGGGCATAGGTGGGAACGGGATTTTCGGGTATGAATCCGTCGGCCTGGGTGCCTCGGGCAGAGCGACACAAAATCAGGTTGTCGCAGGCATTGTTACATCTAACTACTGGCTTGGACTCCTCGGGCTTGGGGCGAATTATACCAACTTTTCCGAGGACGAGCGACCATCATCCTTGCTGCGGACACTGAAAGACTCGGAGAAAATACCGAGCCTGTCGTACGGCTACACAGCGGGAGCACCTTACAGTACGTTCTCTATAATAACTGGACCAAATGACATGCTTTTGGAAGTCTTTGCTAATGCCAAAAAAAGGATACTCAAAGGTTATTGGTAGCCTGACGCTCGGTGGTTATGATTCTTCTCGGCTTACGGACAACACTATCTCGTTCCCATTTGGGTCCGATTCGGAGCGTCCGTTAGTTGTTGGTCTACAGTCAGCCATTGGGACGGATACTCTCAGCGGGACAGTCTCTCTCTCTGGCGTTGGAACCGGAATACTTGCTGTCATTGACTCAACTGTTCCGGACTTGTGGCTTCCTGAAGCATGGTGCGACGTCTTCGAGAATGCCTTCGGACTTCGCTATGTTGAAGAGACAGGCCGATACCTGGTCGACGATGAACAACGCACAGAACTATTGCGTCTCGAGCCCAAAATCACCTTCACGCTCGGCGCTAGTATAAATGGCGGGTCCGTCGCCAGGTTCACTCTTCCATACGCCGCTTTCGATCTCGAAGGCCAATATCCTGTCTTTCCAAACGCTACGCGGTATTTCCCCATCAGGAGGGCAGCAAACGACTCACAGTACACAATTGGTCGGACTTTCCTTCAAGAGACATACTTGACAGTGGACAGCGAACGAGGTGTCTTCAACTTATCACAAGCCAGTTTCTCGAACCCAATGCCCTCGCCCGACATAGTGGCGATCCTCTCGGCAGATGCCACGAACTCGACTGAGGGCAGCAATTCTACGACGATAGTAGGCTCTCAGGTAAATGGGGACGGGATCAGCGCGGGCGCAATCGCCGGGATAGTCGTCGGTGCCGTAGCTGCCATCTCGATCCTGGCTGGGGCGCTGTTCTGGTGGTTCCGCAGACGACGGAACCAGCCCCGCGAGTGGCCAGACGCAGAGCCTGCCGACCAGAGCGCCGAGGGCGGCGCACCGCCACCGCAGTACGGGGGCGAATTGATCGGGAGCCCCGCCAACGTGCCCGAGTTATCTGAGGGCAAGGCAAGGGAGGAGGATACAGCGACGCCGAAGTCGAGGCACGAGACGACGAGTGCCACGCCGCTTTCGGAGGCGGAAGCTAGAGAGAAATACGAGGCGGAAGGTAGCACGCCGTTCTCCGAGGCGGGCGGGGCGCAGCGGTTCGAGGCCGAGGGGAGCACGCCCATGTATGAAGCGGCTGGGACGCCCAGGTTCGAGGCCGAAGGGTCCACGCCCGCCTGTGAGGCAGACGGTCGCCCGCGGCATCGTGTCCATGAGGCGGAGGGCTCCACGCCTGTATATGAGCTCCCGGCCGGATGACCCACTGGATATGGTATTCTTTGCTTTTTATTTGATGTAAATCAGCTGGTATTAATTCAACGTTGTTCAAAAGACAAAGTAATTTCAACGATCCCATGCTCGATTACTGCCTGAGAAGTAAGCTACTCACTCACGGACTCGTCATCTAGATTTGACAGCTTGCGAGGAAAAACCTGCACCATTAATTACATGGATTTCAGGCTTTTTCATGCTGCTCCAATTCGGTGTTCTGGTCTCTAACATCAAAACATCGGCCGCGGTGAAGACAAGGGATCCAAGGATCCAATTCGATAGAAATGCTTGGAATTTGAGATGTATTGGTTTCTCCCTCCTCAAGCACATTGGTGTCCAATACTCGGTACGGTTGTTGGCTTGGATGCGAGAAAACATGCTCCTGATTCAAACTGAGGACGCCGAAAGGACATATGGACTGATAGTCGCGCCAGATGATCATGTCCAGTTTACGATCAAGGACCCCAGCTCGGTCGAGTGTTTATTCAGTGCTGTGACTTATTACTATCGTTCCCTTTTGGGATTGCTCTTTTCCGGCATTTGACGCGTACTCTCAAAATAGCAAAAAGATCCTTCGCAATTGTCTGCGTATCGGAAACAGATTAGTTGGTTGCTGGAAAATGGCAAGTGTCTACTATTAACGTTGGACGAGTGGCTCTTCAGAATTGACTTAGCGCACTTTAGCGCACTGTGCAGCTACAGCTGAAACAAGATCGTCACGGACCGACCTCCTTTTCAGTCCGCGCCGACTAAGCTTCTCACCTGAGCTACCCAACATCGCAGCTCAATGACCGAATCTTGTCGAGATGCTGCCTTTGTCACACAAGTATTCGAAACTTCCAAGCTGCTCCGAAATGAGGTACTTAGAGCTCATGAGCGTTGCTTTCGTCGGGCTGCACGCGACAACCTTGGGCTCAGCCTATCCAGGGACAAGCTCGGAACTCATCTGCCCAGTGCCACCGTTCGGCACGTGGCCACTACCAACCACATGTCCTGTCAAAGTATCCGATTCTATCAGTAGTGACACCTTCTCAACCGAAGACGATCAGTGGTACAGAAGTGACACCTGTCACGAGCTCGGCCAAGAGGAGATTTGCGCGTTCACCCAATCGTCATTTAACGCCGGCCACGGTATAGCTTTAGTCACAACGGCTCAAATACTCCAGAGAATGGTAGAAACTCTACCGGTATTCACCAACCGTCGGTTGCAACAGTCTGTGTCGGAACAGTCTGTCAGCCCCAACTACCGCGATGAGCAGATCCCGGGAAAGGGCATTGGGCTGGTTGCAGCAAGGACCCTGAAGAATAATGAGGAGTTCTTGAGTCGTAGGCCGATAGTGATGGTTGACGACACGGCCTTCAAGCGCCTGGGACGGGCACGGCTTGCCGATCTTCTCACTCAAGCCGTTGGCGACCTGCCGGAGGCTCATCAAAGAGAGTATCTCAACTTGACAACCCACGAAGAGGTCAAGACCCATAACGAAAGGGTGTACGAGATATTCATGAAGAATGACTTTGTGACGCCGGTTGAAGGCATCATGGAATTCCACTCTGTCTTTCCACAAAGTATGTCTCCCAACGTGTGGTGAACGCACAAGTGCCAAAGAAAAGGTTGATTATTAAGACCTGCTTACATGGCTGTGCAGTTTCTCGGCTAAATCATGCCTGTCGTCCCAATTCCAAGTACACTTTTGACGCATCCACCTTATCTCAGTCGGTTTTTACGGCCCGGGACATCCAGAAAGGAGAGGAGCTGACGGTGGCTTACTTCGAGTAAGTGTGCACTATACCCAGTTTCCGATTGTACAGAGCCGTGTTCACGCAGAATTCAAAAAACTAACCTTTTATCAGTTCCTTACAAACGCGCTCACGGCGACAGATGCTCTCAAAACATGGCTGGGGCTTCCAGTGCACATGCTCGCATTGCTCGGCCAGCGAGGAGGCCATCAAGGAGTCGGACGAAAGGGTCGAGCAAATTCTCATGATTCAGAAAGAGCTTGATGATTATTCCGCAGCATCGACTGCCAATCCCGACCGAGCAGAGGATCTCATCAAGCTGTTCGAAACCGAGGGCCTCGTCTCCCGGATGGTGGAAGCGTACTACCGCGCTGCCGTCGAGTACAACGGCGTCGGCAGCGCCGAAGAAGCCCTCAGGTTTGCAAGATTGTGCCTTGAGGAAGGGGAAGTGCTGGAAAGCTCGATCCGTCCTTTTATAAACAATATGAGGCAGTTGATCCGGGAGCCCTCGGGTCACTGGACGTGGGGCTTCCGCTCAAGCCGTAGATGAGCGCAGCCCAAAATGATGGGGTTGTTTTCTCCACCACTGGATCCATCAATCACATCTGCAACCATACTTACTTATAATTCGGGAGCTTGGAAATTATTGACATGATGTCACAGCAGCCTAGTAGGATACGATATCCATGCAGCAGAAATAGGGCCAGGCGGGTGACAAAGGTGGAATACAATGCCTACAAAGTTTTATAACCGCAAATATTGCTGTCTTTGGCGGCTTCGTGTCCTACACATGGATACGGGATAAGTATCAGTTCTGGTGGCTTGGAAAGAACTCGACACAGCCCTCATTATTGGACGTTTGGCATGGTCGATTGGCCGAGTTCTCAACAACTTATTACTACTAGTATGGTTGTACTTACGCTGGTGTATCTAAAAAGGTAGTTTTCTTCCCAGTGCCTATCCTTTGCTCACGATCATCCAACTACCATCACTCAGCCTGCTTCTGCATCATGCGATGGTAAATGCATTGACGTCCGTATCTGTATCAATCTTTGTTACTGGCCTTCAGAGGGTTCCTGATGTCAGTCAACTTGCGTGCTATCCCAGCTACATACCGGTCCCCACGGCGTTCTCTGAACAGTGCCTCACTTGCATCGACTTGGCGAGGCTAAAACTCCCCCAGGCCATGGGACGGACAGGCGTATCCCTGCAGAGTTTCGTGGACATGAGTTTGGGGTAGCCCTGGAATCTCCAGCTCCCAGATATATCAACGAGGCTAGCGGTATTGTAATTGACCGAATGAAGTCCGCAGAAACCCTCGCACTGATTTAGTGCTGATTGTGGTATGCTCGGTCTTGACTTTTCCCGTGCCTCGATTTGAGTATTGAACTTGACTAAGGCTCATTTGGCACCGATACCCGGCGGTATATTATCCCAATTTTCGTGTACCTTGTTGCGGTTGCTTTGAAGTGGGGGGTACTTGAGATCTTGAATAAATAGGACATAGCCTCACCTCCACCTTGCGTTGATGGACCAGGAGCGGAAAACGCGCATACATAAGTATGGTCATTGGGTGTTCAGAATTGTGCTCTTAACTACTCCGAGGCTAACAGCGCATGCGTCGAAAAGCGTTTTAATAGTAATGGGACCGAATTCCTGGCACTTGAATGAAAGGGAGGATGTTCATCTTCAGGCTTGTATATCTTGTAAATCTAGCCAGTGGCAATGTCTCTTCTGACTAACTATCGAAATGTCTGCACCACTCTCGGGCAACGTCTGATGCTGGCTGCGAGCGCTGGAGTCTATCCCAACGCGAAAGTGATTGTTGGATTGTAGGCCAGCGAGAATTATGAATCCAATTTTTTTTGTCGCTCATTCGCAACGTAGGACTGGACGCAGGGACCCGCCTTAGCAGAAGGCCCAAAGAAGCGTTGCAGTCCTAGGGGTTACCTGGTGGTGGCTGGCTTAGCCGGCCACCCTCGTCAATATGCTCGCCGGTTCTATGAGCCGGCTGTGAACGCTCTGTCTTTTCCATGGCATGGTCGATTATGCTGGCTGCGAGGACGATGGCAATATACGTGTTGTTTGTTGAATGACGCGCATCTGGCGCGGGCTCCACTGGCTGTTCCCGGCATTGAAGCGTGCAGATCACAGTACTATAGTATCGAATGATTCCACACGCAATAAACAAGGCCATGCGGTGTATAATGTAAGTATCTTGTGGCACGCGACCAGGCGAGTGGACACGGCCAAGAGATGTGGTCGTCAGGCATGCCAGCTCGGGAGCCCGGGAGCCCAGATGCCCAGAATATGACATCCGACGGGATACCTCGTTCAGGCCTAGGAGTACCGGCGATGGTGGACTGGTCGAGCAATTCCCCGGGGCTAGTGGCATTGGCAGAGGTGTGCGCCAGCCAACGGGGCAGCGAATGAGCAGATCTGGTCGGGTCGGGTCCAAGGGTCAAAACAACGGCGGCGGTAAAATACCGGCAGTTTGAGCACGGCTCACCTTTTACCCCAGACATCTCCGACCTCATCCATCTTGCCATGACCCATGTTCCATCCCACTCAACACGAAGCGTGGGGAAAAGAAGTGGGATCTTCCCCAGACTTTCCCCAACCTCTACGTTCCCCACACTTGGAGCCGGCTGCGGGTCCCTTTGCCTTTTGACGAGGTCAGTACAGTCTCTATTCTATGCAACCTGGCGAGTGTCTGGCCCGCCAGCCCGCTCAGAATGGCCGCACCGTCCCTGTCAAGGCCGGGTTGTGCCACCGACATCATGCCGTGACACACCAGATGGACCACTGCATGGGGTCATGACAATATCCGTACATACATGAACCCATGTTAGTCGATCTTCCCTCCCCTCACCAGACGTCACGGGCCTAGAAAACAGTCTTGTTCTCCCTCCACCTTTTCCTGCCTGCTTCACATTACCCCTAGGCTCTATCTCCTCTTTCCCCTCTACCTACTCACCCACATCGCCTGCTGCTGCTGCCATTTCCCCCCTCCCCAGAGAGAGAACCTTTTCTCCTCCCACTCTCACCATGGGCGACAAGATAGAAGACCTGCCCGCGTCGGAGCACGTCCACGACCATGATCTCCTTGACGAGAAGGCCATTGCCGAGACGGCCGACCACCTGCGAAAGCTCTCTCCGGAAGAGCTCGCCATTGAGAAGAAGCTTAGGAAGAAGATCGACATCCTGATCATGCCCCTCTGCGTTTTGGTCTATCTCATGAATTACATCGACCGGTGAGCCGCTGTGCCAGCCTCCATGACGTGAGGTCCCAACCAGGTCCTGCTGCCCCTGCTGACGGCCCAAGAAATAACTACGCTGCGGCTCGGCTTCAAGGTCTCGAGGAGGATCTGAACATGACAGACCAGGAATATCAAATTGGTCTTTCCACCCTGTTCGTCGGCTACGTCCTGATGCAGGTGCCCTCCAACGCCATGCTCAACTATGCCGGCCGCCCGTCTTGGTATATCGGCTTCTTTGTACGCACTAGACCCCTCAAGCATTTTCTGCCCGAACCTTGATCCGCCCAGAGTCTTGGAAGAGCGCTAACCTCACGGTGTTGGTGTAGGTCATCGTCTGGGGCTTGGTGTCGCTCCTGACCAGTCAGGTCAAGACCGCCGGCCAGATCATTGCCACCCGCTTCATCCTTGGCTTCGTTGAAGCTCCCTTCTTTCCCGGCATCCTGTTCTATCTTTCCAAATGGGTACGTGCCATACCGAACACACATGTTCATGCACGGTCATGGTGTCTCTCGAGTCTCCGCGGTCCCAGCACGCATCGCTAATGCCACGCAGTACACCAAGGAGGAGCTGTCTCTTCGCATGGCTATCTTCTACTCGGGGTCGCTGATCTCAGGCGCCTTTGGAAACCTGATCGCAGCAGGCATTCTGAACGGACTAGCAGGAGCACGCGGATATTCAGCCTGGCAATGGCTGTATATCTTGGAGGGCGCCATCACGATATTCTTCGGAATCCTCGTCATCGTCATCCTGCCCGACTTCCCGGATACCTGGAAGAAGCTGACCGAAGACGAGAGGCGAGTTGCGACCCGCCGACTTGCTATCGAAGCTTCCGAGGCCGACGTGGACGAGGCCGGTGGCATGTCTCAGCTTCGGGGCATCAAACTTGCGTTGACCGATCCCAAGACATATCTTCTCGCCTTGGCCTACCATGGCCAGACCGGCGCTGCGGGCATCCAGAATTACTTCCCCACCCTCACGCAGACCATCGCTTCGGATCGCACTCACGCCTTGCTGCTCTGCGCCCCACCGTACCTTTTCATGGTCATCTATTCATTCGTGCACTGCCGGATTTCCGACAGGGTAGCCAAGAGGTTCTGGTTCTTTTTCTACCCAATCCCGATCACGATTGTGGGCTTCATCCGTACGTTGCAAACCAATTAGTTACTCAATGCCTTGCTTTAGCCTCGCCATACCATTGCGACGAACTAACTGATTCCTGAACAGTTTTCATGGCCGTTGATAATTTCGGCGCCCGGTACTTCTCGTTGTTCCTGCAGATCTTCGTCTTCGCCCTGAACGGGATCATCTACGCCTGGATATCCTCCTCGATCCCTCGCCCGCCAGCGAAGCGTGCTGCCGCCCTCGCCTTTATCAACTCGGTGGGCAACGCCGCCTCGATCTGGACACCGTTCACGTACAAGACAAAGGACGCACCACACTACAGGCCGGCTCTGGGGATCTGCATCGGCCTCCAGGTGCTCGCCGCCGTCTGCGCGTTCGCCCTGAAGGTCCTTCTCGAGAAGCAGAATGCTCGGCTCGCGAGGATGGAGAACTCGGACACGCAGCTCACTGAGCGGGATATCAAGAAGCTCGAGAAGACTGCGCAGATCGAGGGCGTCACCGTCGCTGAGGCGAGGGCTCTGCAGAAGGGCTACCGCTATGTCATTTAAAGTTCCTGTGGTCTGATGTGTGTTTCGATGCGGACTGCGTGTGGAACGGATAGTGTTCATATTGAATTGTGGAATGAGATAACTGAGTATAAACAAAAGAACATTAAATATGTCTCGGTCTAGACAGCTGAGGCGATGCAGTGATATCACGAAGTGCCCTTGGGAAGCTATTTTTGGTTTGGTTTATGAATCGTTTCTCTGAAAGCTATCAACTCCCCAACGCCCCGTTTATTCTCCGCAGAGCCATCTCTCCAAAATATGCGACAGTTTCAAGGCAATATTCAATGCATGATAACGGATCGCCCCAGGGCACCTACCTTCCATCCTCCCGAGACTTGCCCGCCTCCTTCAGTATCACATAGCACTGCTTCGGCTTGTGCGTCAGGGAGTCAAAAGCCGCAAACCCCCTGAGTTTCTCCGGCACCAGCTCCAGGTCAAAAGTCCACACCAACACGGCGATGAAGATCCTCATCTCCAGATAAGCCATCTTCTTGCCAAAGCACCCCCTGAGCCCGCCGCCAAACTGCATTGACGGCCCCGCATTCAAGTTGAACGTCTCGACGCCCTTCTCGTCGGTCCTGATCCAGCGCTCCGGCCTGAAGGCCGTGATGTCGGCGACGTCCCACGGCGGGGCGGCGCGGTCCTTGTTCGCCCGCGACGTCTCGGAGCGCACGTGCTCGGGGATGTTCTCGTTGACCGTGTTGGGCTGCATGTAGCCCGGCCCGCTGGCGGCCAGGAACACGTCGGTGCCCCGGGGGATGTGGCGCCCGAACAGCACGACGTTGTCGTGCGTCGCCGCCCGCGACACCCCCGGCGACGTGCCCGCGCACCGCGTCATCTCCTCCACCACCGCATCCAGGTACGCTATGTCCGCCGTGGCGATCTGCTCGGCCGACGGCGGCGCGGCGCCCTCCCCCTCCCCCTCCACCGCCCCGAAGGCGCGCCGCAGGGCCCCGCGCAGCCTCTCCGCCACGCGCGGGCTGGCGGCGACGTGCTTGACCGCCCACATCAGCGTGGTCGCCGTCGTGTCGTGGCCCGCGATGAGGAACCCGAACATCTCGTCCCTGGCGCTGGGGCTGTCGTACCGCGGGGCGCGGCCCTCCTTGCGCGCGGCCTGTGCCTCGCGGCGCACCATGTAGTCCGTGGCGCAGGTGACGTCGGCGAGGTCGCCCGCCCTCTCATCGCTGCTGTTGCTGCTAAGCATCCGGGACTTGGCGTCCTCGAGCCGCTCGCGGATGAGCTGTTCCTTGTGGGCCCTTGCGCGGCGGTACGACGGCGTGACCGCCATGAGCCAGTGCGCCTGTTTGGGCATCGGCGAGGTCACCGTCACGTCCAGTGCGTGCGTGATCGTCTTCATCGACTTGACGGCGGAGTTGTACTCCGGCTTTGGGAAAACCATTGGCTGGTCCGCTTGTGTGGGCACTTCAAGGTTCGAGTGTTCGCTCAGAAATTCGATCTCGGTTGGGACTGATAGAAGTTGGCTACCAAATGCAACGTCCCAGACTGTATGTTGAGTAAAGTAGTTAGCACGTGGGGTTGGGGCGGCGTGCCTTGATATGATCCAGACCGTTACTTACTAGAGTCGAGAGCCATGTGATTAAGGTCATCATGAACAGCGAACGCATGGCCATTGGCGGCTTTGCTCTTTACACGCCAGAGCTCCATCAAATTGAGTATGTGCCGGTGAAGAGATTCCGCAGCAACCTGCGGGGCCGCATGTCAGACGCAAGGAGGTTGTGTCTACTGAAAGGGGGAACATCTTGCCTTGTTGAGAAATCCAGTGGTCATCGTATCAGCCAGCAGGCGGCGTCCTGCCCTAAACTTGTCGTTGGTACTCTGAACAATGTGATGGTCCGGCACTGGTACTTCAGATTTAGCAATAGAGATGCCAAGGAAGAGATTACATGGGAAGGGCTTATTGAGTGAGCTTTAATGTGCCTGTGCCTGCCTCTGTAGGGGCTGCAATATGCAGAAGGCTTGCCTTAAAAGAGGGGGGGGGGTGGTGGGGGAAGGACACTGGGAAAGGTCTCTAGAGGAAACTTACACACTCCCCCAAAAGCATCTGGATCATTGTTTCGGTTAATTCCTTGAGAAAGTAGTACCCCCCGTGCGTGGCGTTGAAACGTACCTTTGAAGAACTGGGAACGATCGAAGTCTTTGGCACGGCGCAACAAGATGTCCTGGCTTTCGCGTGGGTCGGTGATGATCACCATTGGCCGGGAGAATGGCTTCAAGAAGAGTTGTATGATTGGAGAGTCCAAGTCCACAGCCTGCGAAGCCAACCAGTCGAAGGTGGTAGAGTGCTCCCGCGTGTGCTTGATCATTGCAGGAGCGTCGCCCAAGATACGTCTCGCGGACGCTTCATTGTAAGGAATTCCGGGGATGGGCTTCGGAAGAGCAGCGCGGTACAGGGCGTATAGAAGAACAAGGATTGCACCCAATACTCCATATGTTGTGGAATTTGAGAAAAGAGAAGACATGATGGTGTGATGTTGTGTATGAAAATACTCCAAATTGCGATATAATTAACTATGCAGAATCCCGAGTCAAAGTGGGTGGAAATGCAGATGAAAAAGAGCAGAGACATGCTTCCTGGTTATGTCTCGCCTTGTTTATATATTGGTATCATACGCACATGCATACGACATGTAGTATCCGCCAGCCAGTCCAAGTGAGTGCGACCATGTCGGTGCTAAGAGAGACGCCGGTGTTGCTGTGTAAGCAGTAGCACGTTGGCTTTGGAGCCTATCCATCTAATGCAGGGTGCGTAAAGCCCCTGATCGTGGGCGAGCCAGCGCTGCGGACTGAAGTTACGACAGTTTGCTGCCTCGTTCCGTCCCGAGAATCCATGATCCATGAGACAGTCACCACCAAGTGACCTGTTAGCGCTGGTGCTACCAGAACAATCCAAACGCTCTGTACATTATTGTTCTTGTACGTAAGACCTAGCGGCCGCTGGTTATGCGACCCAAGCAGATGCAACCTGGATGTGAGCATTTGGGCTCGATTCCTCTGAGCCTCTCATATTCCAGATCACTTCCACGTCCGGGACGTTACACTGATCTGATCTTGCGGACCGGCAAATTCTCTCGATTCTGGTTGGAGCATTCAAACGATGGCTGCGTTAGCCTCCACGCCCAAGCCAAGCTCGAGTATCTAAGCAGGAATCCTCCCGAGGCCGTGTTACAGCAGCCCAACATGCATACCAATCAGTGGATCGAGGCAATTGTTGGTCTTCTGGTTCAATTCAATTCCTCCCGCCACGTGGCTTGGGTACAACCATCCCACCAGGCTGCAATATACTCAATATGGATGTGCAGGTTTGTAGGTAGTCTTTCTCAACGCCCGTTCATCTAAGAAGCATGGCGGATGGATCGCATGAGCCCTTCTCGGCGGTCGATCTTTTATTCTGGACGAGGATCTGCAGGATCCAAACGGACCAGCTCCTCCAAAGGATCACAACCCGAATTTCGAAAATTTTCACTAGCCAGCTGGCAAGATTTGGCCGTTCCTGTCTGCCGCCATCCATGGCTCATGTTGGTCTACAGCTGCACCGAGCCGACCAGGTCTCTCAACGGTTTGGAAGTGGGCTCTGGACTGCGGTGTCTGCCAAGGCTCTCTTATCACGATAACCAACACGTCACCTTGAAGTCTAGACTCAGCGTGGCTGAAATTTATGCGTTGCGCTAACTAATCGGTGCCCAGAGATTAACACCACCCAACAACCGTCAGATATTCTCGGAGCCATGGGCGTCTTCGAGGGCAAATTCCCCCAGTGGGCCTACCTCATCGGCTATAATGCTGTCTCAACCCTGCTCTGGACCTTTATCTTCAGCAGGACCGCTGCCATTGCCCTGACCGGTGGCCTGGGCGACGTGTACCTGCACCCGAGCGTGAGGGTCACCGTCCTGGTCACACAGAGCTTGGCAGTACTGGACGTCCTGCACTCGATCATAGGTAGTTTGAGCCCCATGCCCGTCGGGCTCCTGTTTCGCTCGTCTCACTGATCAACCCACAGGCCTGGTGAATGCCCCCGTTCTCACTAGTTTCGTCCAAGTCGCCGGTCGAAGCACAGTCCTGTGGCTCGTCATCGAGAACTACCAGTCATCCGGCCTCAGTCCATTTTACGGCTCCATGATCCTTGCCTGGAGCGCCGCAGATGCCATCCGATACCTGTACTTCACTGCTAGGCTCATCGGCGGCCACCAGTACAGCAAATTGACCTGGCTTCGGTACAGCGCCTTCTACATCTTGTATCCTGTGGGGATCGCCAGTGAGGTTGGAGTTGTCTATGAGACAGTATCAGAAGCCTGGAGGCTGGGCTATAACTCACACGCTTGGGCATATATCGCCGCTGCTTTGTTTTACATTCCGGGTAAGTACCCGCCTTGATACGTCACGGCCCGTGGTTGCTGACATGACTATAGCCTCCCCCACACTGTTCAACCACATGAGACGGCAGCGGAGGAAAACACTCGCTTCTGGAAAGAAGTAATTTTCGGAATGTTGGCTCTACTGGCTGTTTGACCGAAACCCCTTGCCTCGACTCTCACACCTCGCTAACCGATATTTGGTGGACAAGAACACGACACGTCTCTCCTGGGCTGAGGACTGGGGTTGGAATGGACTCGTCTACCGCACACATGGTCACCATTCGACAACGCTTGCCGGAACGCCGTGAATCTGTGTTGACGTCGACTGCAACATCATATATTGATTGCTCGCGGCCAGTCTAGGTGTCAGGTCACTCCGTCTTCTACAGCCATGCTGTGTTTTCTCAACCCAAGCTCGTTGGTCCGTCGCTGTAACCTATCGGCAACATTTGATCCCCATGTGGCCTGAACGGGTTACAGAAGAATGACCGTTCTGCAGCGCGAACCCCGTGGGGAGAGGATGGGGGGTTTGGCAGAGCTTGTAAGCGCCATGCAGCGACGTTTACGAAAACAACAAAACAGCCTTATAACCTCATTACAAATGGCAGTATAAAAGGAACCCATTATCAAGGGACCTTGATGAGAAAAACTCGCTTATACTGCTCCTTATTCCCGGTCTATTGGCCTGTATGACGAGGCCAAATTAGGTCTCAGATTTAGCTCACCTTTGACAATTTGTTTGTTACATGAGAACCCTGGTTGGCTGTATTCATTCCTTAACTACTGCATGTACGTGAAATATGTCTGAGCACAGGTTGAACTTTAGAACGTGAACTAGAGCCAGGCTTCGAGCCGACTAACATGCTGCGGAGCATTTCCCCATGCTCCTGACAGGACCGCCAAAATTATCGACTCTTTCTTGCGTTTCTCATCATTAAGGACCGCTAGTTCGAAGGGGTGAACGTTTTAAGCCGCACTGCCCAGATAACGATAGTAGCACCAAAGTCATCAACACTCAGGTTATCATTGTGGCACAAGCTTCTTTTGATAGCTGCCAGTTGAATCAAGCTCATGTATGCGGTGTGTTTCAGACGCCAATATCTTGGGGCTATTTGGGGTTTATACCAATGCTGTGGCCTCTGACGCGAAACAAATAAGCCTGGCTACCAGTTTTCGAAGCTGATGTGGCTACCTCCTGTACCGGTCCCAACCAACAGCAAAGCTGGTGGGCAGCTTGCATTTACCATACGATGAGAGGCTCGATGACGCAAAAGCCTCGAGCGGCATCCCCTTGAGCTGGAATCCGGATTCCCCGTGAAATTCAATGTGTGTGTTATGTTTTCTTAGCACATGCCGCTATCTTGACTGGGTGATAGTAACCGTTGGACATAATGAGCCGGACCCAGTTACGCGTCTCTTTTCCGTACGATTGATCGGATCTATCTGGTTTCTCATCATGTGCCGTTAGGTATATGTCACTCGCAATTTCACAAGTCCCAAAAATTGGAATTATAAGTATCTTGTTGCACTCTGCCGACCTTAATCATGAGCAATTCTAGGCTGCTAGGCCTTCCAGCTCTTCCGTCCTCGACCTGCTGTTGGGGTCAAGGTAGGGCTTCTCGCCGATACCAACAGTCCTGTGTCCAAACCTCTCCCCAAGCCCGTCGTAGTCGTTTGTGGCCGAGTGGAAGACACTGCGGTTGTCCCAGATTGCTGGTAGAAAAAAAAAAAGAAAAGGTCAATAAATAAGTCGCCCCGACCTGCGTCGCTGGGTGCACACTCACCGATGTCATTGGGGTTCCTCCACTTGAACCTGACCTGAAGGTCATGGTTGTCAAGAAGGACCCTCTCAAACTTCTGCAGGAGCTCGTCCGACTCCTCCTTCGTGAGCTCGTTGATCCTCTTGGGGAAAGGGCCGAGGGCGAAGATGCTCTTCCACCCGGTCACGGGGTTCGTCCGCACCACCGGGTGGACGGCGACCAGGCCCCCGCCGACGTTGTGGGGCGAGCCCCTGGGCTCCGTGTAGATCTTGACGTTGTCCGGGTCCGCCGCGGCGGCGCGGAGGAAGCCCTCGCCGCTGAAGGTGGCCGTGAGGCCCTCGAAGAAGCGCTGGTAGCTCTCGGAGAAGCGGTCGTAGATCTCGTAGCCCGACGCCCAGAGGGTGTCGCCGCCCGTGCGCGGGAGCTCGGTGAGGCGGAGCGACGTGTAGTCGGCCGGGTACGGCTCGAACTGGATGTCCGAGTGCCACTGCGCGGCGTCGTACCGGCGCTTCTGGGTCTGCTCCCCGTTGCGGAACAGCTTCTTCCTCGCGAGGCTCGAGATGTGGCTGACGGCGTTGTCGCCCAGCCCGAACTCGGACGTGCTGTTCAGCACCGGGTGGATGTGCAGGGTCGAGGTCGCCGGCTTGCCGACGAGCTGGCCCAGCCTGTGCACGAACTCCTTTTGGAGCTCGTCGGTGAGGTTGTCCTGGGCGCGGAAGAAGACCACGCCACGCTGGGAGACTGTCGGAATAATCAGCGGGGCTGTGTAAGAGGATGTGCGAGGATACATAGATCCACTCACTTGTAATTGCGACGTCTCGAAGCAGCTCATCTGAGTTTGGAGCCTTGAGCAGATCGTCGACGATGTTGACGTTTATAAACTCGCGACCGATAATGGGCGTTGTGTCTTCCGTGGTGAACTTCTCTAGAGCTCCGCTGAGCTTCAAAGGCGCCGGCAGAGACTTCTTCTCTGGCGGCGCAGAGCCGACGACAAGATCCGAAGTCGCAACGGGAGCCATGGTGAAGTGCAATGCAAGACTTGGTGATTGAATATTCTGTCGCGTCGAAGCGAGTCAGATGGATTTCAAGTACCTAGGTAATGTTCCAGGTGTGCAAGTCCCAGAAATAATTCTTCTGGGATCACGGAAATGATTTACATATTTATGTTCTCCTTTTGGTATCTTCCCCTGCGCTGCTGCTCGGATGTAAGTGGTGTTCGTTATGCATCAGCCCGCTATCAGCACGCAATCGCAACTCAAGAATTCGCAACCGCGCCTGTAGGCAACCGATCGTGAGGGGACAATGGATGCAGCTGAACCCGACGCCGAAGCCCATAGCGAATGAGCGATAGCATGATGCAATGCTAATGACAAATGCTGTGCTGGGAGTAGGCCAGTTTCCCAGTCGCCCATACATATCCCGCAGTTGAGCTTGCGGATATCGCCCGGATGTCGTACAAGTTTTCTTGCTTGGAATCGGACCCCCCAATCTAGCAATCAAGATCCAAGGGTGGATAAGAATAGTTCCAGATGTCGCAATAATGTGTGTGGGGGTGGCCCCGTTAATCTTGGGAAGCCAGGTCGGCTTTGCCTGTTGGATTTTCATCGATCAATGCATGATAGTATTCGGGACCCTTGATCCGAAAGTTGAGGACACTCCAGATGCCAGCTGCCAGATGCATTACCCTGACTCCGTCGCGAAAATCAGCGTAATCGCTCGTATTCCACTCCGACCGCTGTGCTCTCGAATGGGAAGTGAGCCCAAAAGATACACACAGCCTGTATGGAAATACCTGTCTGCGTGGACTTGCCTCACGCTGCCAGTCAATGACTCCATGCAAGTTGCGGCACTACAGTCTTGGTTCTCCGGCAAAGATTTCCGCTTCGTGGGTATGCGCTACTTCTCTAAATTATCTGGGTGTCATTATCATAAGCACACAAGCTACCTAGGTAGCACCTTAGTCACCGCTACTACCGCCACTCTTTTATTCACGCGCGCTGGCATACCTATGCTGTGCGAATGAGACCGTCCCGTCTTTCATCTCATGCGGGTACGATCCGCCCAGCTCCTGCGGCTGGTCATACACACGATCTGTCTGGGCTTGCCGTGGAGCAGTGGCGGATTGCTCCTGGCTTTGCATCTCCCGCACGTGATGTTCGTACGTGGGCATTTCGGTAGAGCCGCCCACCTTGGTGCCCCAAGGTTGGCCCCCGTGACCTTGCGGATGTGATAGGTGCGCTCGTGCGGCCTTTGCCCTGCGGTATCTCCTCCTCCATACCAACCATATTGTGAGAGCCAGGGCTATGAGACCGACCGCCACGCCGACGCCGGCCCCAATGGCTGTCCCGATGTCGATCGAAGGGCCCCGGGGGTCTTGAGCCGCTGCAGTACTGGAAGTCTGGGTTGGTGAGTCTGTTGGGACACTTCCAGCTGGTGATGCGGAACCAGCATCACTGGGAGCTGCTCATTTGTGCGTCAACAAGGTGTCCCTGGAACTTCCGTTTGATACCGAGAAGGCATCACGTGATCGTCTCCACCCAAGTTTCATGGAGTCTCCTGGATCGAGTCTCGACTCACAGGCTTGTTGCGTCACCAAGCCAGCCGCCACGCCCAGCGCGCAATAAGCATCAAAGATACCCAGGGCGCTCGTGGCCTGGGCCGCGGCGGCGAGGGAGGACGGGCCGCATCCGGCCGCGACGTCCCTCGAGATGACGTTGCTGAAGTAGGAGCTGCTGTCGGTGCAGAAGCAGGTGTAGCTCGTGAGGGCGTACGTGTCCTGGCAGCCGCTGTTCTCGTCGCGGACGACGGTGCTGAGGACCCGCACGGCGCACGCGGATAGGTCGGTGTACCCCGGGATCGTGTCGATGTAGTTCTTGGTCTGCGGCGGCACCGCGGCGGAGCTGCTGCTGCTGCCCGCGACTCGCAGGACGTTGATTGCGGTGTTCAGGAGAACTGAGGCTGTGATCGACAGGCGAGGCATGACTGCGAGAGTTGTGAGCATGAGTATTCAGCGAGATGCCCGGGGTCCTCTTCGGAAATTGAGGGTTCGAACTTGGCATCCACTCCACAGCCCATGACTGCGGCATGTTAAAGGACAATTCCCCTGGTGGCTGGTTGGAGAAGCGAAACCCCACAAACAGGGGGCGGGCGCGTGCTGGTGGCACAGCAGGATCTATTTCAGTAAACATCTCCGGCTGTTGTTTGATTCGCTCCCAATACCAACCGAGGGTGCTCAGCTTGAAGGATCAATGCAACAATAATTCTGTCTTACTTTCCGAAGCGGCACATCACTTGATCAGGACCAACGAGATGATTTTTTACGTCAGCAGGATACTGGGAAGGAGTAAGAAAGACAGGGAGGCTAGGGAGCACTCAGGTGGCCATCAATTGGGCCGCCGTTATTTTCCATTTCGATTTCCAGCCTGCGTTTGGGGCATCATCCGACCTGAGTCGTCAGATTGGTCGTGAGATGTTCGTTTATTAGAGGCTTAATCTGAGCATGTTGAACCACCACCGCGTGGTGCTCATCAAAACCGGCAGTGCAGATTGTGCGCCGTGGCTAAACCCACTCTTGGGTTTGTCTACCACTTTTTTACAGCCTTTTCCCGTGGCGGTTGTGAGATATACTCTCAAAGTCTTTTAAGCCTTCTTGACTCCGCCTCGCGCCAGACTCCCTCCACGGCCGTGGTCATCGTCGCTTGAGCCGGACGGTGTGAAAACTTCTGCCTCGCCCGACGATATGTCCTGCCCGTCAACTCCTCCTTTTGGTGAGGTAGTGCACTACTCTTCCTCATCCGCCTCGGCTTCCGCCTCCTCCTCGTTCTCGTCCGCCTCCTCAGCAGCTTCCTCACCCTCGGCCTCTGCAGCCGGCTTGCCGTTCTCCATCTCCACGTCCGCATCTGCAGCCGTGCCACCCTCCTTTTCCAGGCGCAGCCATTCGTCCCACTCAGGGAACAGCTCCTCGTCGCGCTCAGCACCAGGGGCTCCGATCGTCTTTGCGACCCGGCCCTTCTTGTTCTTCTCCAGGGACTCCTTCCACTGCTTGACTACGTCTGGAGTCAGGCTTGGTTTGTATGTTTGTGAGAAGAGCACAGCCTCGGCGAGGCGGTCAGTCTTGACGAGGATGTTCACACAGCCTTCAACGTCTGCAAGAAGCCACTTGGCGGAGAAGGCGATGTTGTGGGCGCCGGCCTCCTCGGCTTTGCTCGCCAGTGATGCTAAACCTTCACGATTAGCGGTTGAGGAGTAGACGAGGAGCAACGAGCCGAGGTCATTGGCGTGTGTGAAGCACTCGGCGGCCAGAGAAACGTCCCAAGCCGTGAGAGCGGCGTCACCGACTAGACAGGCCACTGTTAGTATCTGATAAATACCGGCCATCAAGCAAGGCGTATGATACTTACCAGTCTTCCATCGGTGCTCAACATCGGCCTCCTTGGCGAGGTCGAGCGCGATGTCCAGCCGGTTCAGGGCAAGAGAAAGCTCGAACTTGTGTTCAGGGTCCGTGGCAACATCCAGGGCCAGTTCCTTGTGACCTTGGCCGTCCAGGAACCGAGCGACCTTGTTGAGCTCGCCTTCTGGGATTGCCGCAAGTAGCTCCTGAGCGGCCTCGAGCTCCTCACGGAGCACCAGGGTCTGGTACTCCAGCACGGGCAATGACAGGGCGAAAGAGGTGACGGCGACGTCCTTGTTGCATAGGTAAATCCTAGAGTCGCGCTGGATGTAACCGAGGATATACATCGGTTGATCGAAATGCGATACTGTGTATGTCTGGTCGCCAACGAGGTAGTTCAGACGGTTGGTGGAGTTCGTGAACAGGAAGCAGTCGCCCACCCACTCCCCGGTCCTCACGCCCTCGCTGATATCGGTGATGACCTCGAATGCGGCCTCGACACCATCGTCCTCAACTTGACCGGACTGCAGGCCCTCCTGGTATGCCTCGCGGCTGAAGCGCAGGATGTAACACGTATCGTCGCAAGCCAGGGCAACCAGCTCACCACTCTCGCTCCAGTAGACCTCCCGAGGCTCCACCTCGATCCGCCTTACCAAGCCGCCGGTGGCCCAGTCGAAGAAGCTGATTCCTCCCTGGCCCTTGACACCGAGGAGGACTCCTCCAGCCAGGCCATCGGCCTGGAAGCCGACATCCAGGCCGCCTTGCTTCTCGACAAAGTTCTTGAATACCTTGACGCTGGTCGGGGACTCGCGGATGGCAAAGTCGTTGGAGTTTTCTTTGGAAGCCCAGACAAAGTCCAGTGCCGATCCGAATTGCTTGTTGCGCCAGGCGAGCGCAGTGTACACGATGAATTCGCCATCACCGCAGACCGCGACGAACCGACCGTTGGCCGAGTGTGAGAGGGTGGATGGGTACACCTCACAGCTGCCGAGGTCCTTGGTGGTGAGGTTGATGGGCACGTTGTCCTTGGTAGCCTCGCCACCCTTGATGATAGCTGACACCACCTCGTTGTGCTTGGCCCAGATCAGCTTGCCGGAGCCGTCCATCGAGACGGCTGGCTCCTCGCGACCGAGCTTGACGACGACTGATCCTTCGTCATAACCCACAGCGACACTCTGCTTGCCCCGCTGGTAGCTGACGCACCATGCCCGTTCCAGGCCGTAGTTTAAGCTCTGCTCGAAGCGGTAGGTGGCGGCGTGCCATATCCGTAAGGTCCCGTCCTCCGAGCCGGAGATGATGACGGGGAGCTCGGGGTGGTAGCAAGCAAAGCTGACGTTGTTGGTGTGGCCCTCGAGAGTGGCAATGAGGGACTTGGTTGTGTAGTCCCAGATCTTCACTGTCCGGTCGTCGCTTGTTGTGAGGAGGTATGGCTTGTCGGAATGTGGGTAGTAGTCGACGTGGTTGACGCCCTTCTGCTCGTGTGCTTCCAGCGTGAAGTTTGCCGTCGAAGAGCCGAGCGACCAGATCTTGACTGTCCTATCCAGGCACGCTGATGCGAATGTGTTGGTATCTTTGGGGTTGATTGCCAGCGACATGACATAGTGCGAGTGGCCCTCGAAGGTCTGCTGGCACTTCCACCCGAGGTCCCAGTTCCACAACTTGATGGTCATGTCATCACTGGCCGTCAAGACGAATGGCTGTGTTGGGTGGACACAGATCGCGCGGATGTAGTCGGGGTGCGCCTCGAAGCTGGCGACCTTTTCTGATGTGTTGTAGTTGTGGACTCGTAGTTGGAAGTCATCGCTGCCGCACACGATCCAGTTCTTCCGCGCGATGAACCGGCCCGCACGCACGGGCACGTCTGTCAGCTCGAACGTCTTGACGATGGCCTGCGTCTCGTAGCTCCAAATGTATACGTGGCCGCTGTAGAGGGTTGTGAGGATCCATGGCTCGGTCGGGTGAAAGTCGATGCCCTTGACACGCTCGCTCCGGGCAAAGAGCTGGCGCTGCATTCACAGATACAATATTAGCGACTGGCACAGGTCACCTACTCCAATGATTGGGCGTGTGTGATAAGAGCAGGCCGGCCCCGACTCGGGCTTATAAGCAGCGGCTCCGATGCGACTGGCGACAATGCCGTGCTAGGGGCTTCTGCTGCTCCCTGGGAGCTATTCCGACGTGGCAGAACTGGGCCAGGGCGGCGGGAGTGGGGAGCGCGTACCTTGACGTCGAGCCTCATGCTGGGCAGGTGTTCTCGATTTCGTGGCTCGAGTTCAGAAGGGATCAATGGCTCGTCGTGGGTTCGAGGTTCACGGTGGTGGGGCGTACGTCGGCGACAGACAAGCCAACATGGAGGGAGGTTCTTGCTGCGGGACAGAGTTGGCGTTGTTCAGCCCAGGACTGATGAATGGGATCTGGATGTAGAGAGTGCGATGGCAGGGGCCGGCAGGAGTTGGTCGGGCGGGCGTGGTGTGGATAGAATGAGTCCCTGTGGGTGAATGGCAAGCTGCTGCCACGTCTCAGGGAGCTCTCGCAGAGATCCACTGCCAATTGAGATGTGGTCTTTGGGGGAGCTTCAGCCGTGTGAGGTGCCTGAGGCAGCAACTTTTGAGTGGGTGTGTGTGGAGCATTTTATGCGGACGCCCCCCATGCTCTCAGGCCTGGTCCCTCTCAATCTTGGGCCCTCTCTTTTTATCGCTGGCCACCAGGCGGGAGTGCATTTAACGAGACTACACACAACATCAAATTACCTACATCACAACCAGCTTCTGCTGGAATTACGAGCCGCAATGATTGTAACCAATGGCCCTTTAAATCTTGGGTTATAAAGGCAGAGGTGCTTGCCTCAGGGAGGAGACTGTCGACACCACCTAAGGTGGGTTATCACCAGCTAAGAATCATTGGGTTTGAAGTTGTCATCATATGAATCGTATGGCACCCACGCCTTCATAATCACACATTCCTCACTTTGTACACATGGCACGCCAGGCTTGTCTAGAAAGTCTTGTTTAGGAAGTCTTGTTTATTTTAATTGCTCGGTTTCATGCAGGACGGCAAACTCCCGTTCACCATTTCTCAGGTGGTGTGAAGAAAGTAACAAAGATGATGAAAAGCAAAGCCAGCCATATTGGGGTATGCATGTCCGTTGACCCGTTTCCCTGAACACCGTACGAAAATCCCTGGAAGCACAATGAAACACCAAATTCTCGTCTCGTCATGAATTCCGACCAAGATGGAAAAAGTTCACATGAACTGTTGGCGGGGCAGCTTAGTCCTCAGCGTCGGCCTGCACCTTCTTGACAATGTCCACCATCATAGGGTACAGCTTCTCCGACTTCTGCAGGCCGCAGACCTCACCAACAATGGAGTCGGCGTCCATGGAAGCCATCTTCTGGGCAAGCTCCGCGGACTCCTCGTCGCCCTCGACGTTCTGGAAACGAAGAGCCATCTCAGCCGCGTCAAGAAGACCACTGCAGTCCTTGCCCATCTCGGCGAGGGCAGCAGCGGGACCGATGAAGCGTTCCTTGCGGCCGAGCTTGCGGAGGGGGGCACGGCCGACACGCTCGACGGCATCCTCGAGGTGGGGGTTTCCGATGCGGGAGATGATCTTCTTGACGTATGCGGCCTGCTCCTCCGCGGAGATGGGGTGCTTGGAAACGATCAGGTCCGAAGTGTTTGCAAGAGCCTTCTTGACCTCAGCCAGGATCTCCTTGTCCTGCAGGGCATCGTAGACGGTGCGCTTCTTGCGGTTGTATCCGTGGTAGGCAGCAGTAGCGTGGCTGGTGTTGACGGTGTACAGCTTGCGCTCGATGAAGGGCTCGAGGTGCTCGACCCAGTTGATACCCTGGATCGGGGGGTGCTCGCCCTCAAACGGCAGCTGCTCGACCACCCACTCGTAGAACTTCTCGAGCTTGACGTTGAGGCCGGCGTCGGCCTCCTGCGCGGGGACAATCCTGTCGATAGCAGAGTTGGCGTAGCGGGCGCGCTTGTCGTGGGTGTCGAGGCGCTCTGCTGGGGTGTTCTTGGGGTCCTTGATGTGATCGGCCAGGGCGGTGGTGGCGTTGATCATGTTCTCGCAGGCGATGACAGCCAGCGGCTTGAGGTCCTCAGACCGCTTGTCAATGCCCTGGGCGATGACCGGCGCGATGAACTTGAGGATGGTGGGGCCAACCGAGCAGGTGACGACGTCGGCAGTGGCGATCTCGTTGACCAAGTCGTCAGGGTTGGTCCTTGAGTTGATTGCGCGGTAGTTGGTGATGACGTTTTCTGTTGTGCCCTCAGTGCCGACCTCGATGACCTTGTACTCCTTGGTGGAGTTCAGCTTGTCAACAACCTCGGGCACGACGTCGGCGAAGACGACCTCATATCCGCTGTTGTGCAGGAAGCAGGCGACGAAGCCACGGCCAATGTTGCCGGCACCAAAGTGAACTGCCTTGAGGGATTTGTTCGCCATTGTGATGGGAAGGTGAGGAAGCTGACGGGGTGGGTGAGGGTGGATGAGGAGGGGTAAAGATGAGGAAGGTGGGGTGGGGTTGGTTGGTGGTTGTTGGAGATGTTAGTCCTGGGTGATGGGACTGATTCAAGATGGAGAAGTTGAGGACAGCGACGAAGTGGATATGCGTCGTGTAGGAGGATTCTCGAAGCGTGTGAACGGAGTGGATTGTGGTGGTTTGGTTTAATGAAGTGAGGCAGAAGATAGAAATGCGCCAGAGGAAGGGAGGGGGGACTGGTCTTATGTATGACAACCAAGAGGTGTCCAAAGGCGAAGGGGAAAGCGAAGGAGGGGTCTGTGGTTCGTGAGTCGCAGTTGCCTCTCACATGGAGCCCCCTCGTCCCTGACGTCGCTGTGGTCGGACAGGGAGCGCAGGGAAGCCAAGGTCCATTGCTAGGCCACTGGGAAAGGCAAGTGGGGCCCATGTGTGTGACCAGGGGGGGCCACTGGGGCCACTGTCCGATGCTGTCGGGCCAGCGCTACCAGTCTCCGTCCTCGCCTCTTGGGGCTCTGGGGGGGCGCCACCGTCAACATTTGCACGACGGATGGGGAGGAGTGGAGCACTTGTTCCAAGGTTTCGCACAAACAAAACCTTCACCACCCGCCTTGTGGAATGTGTTAGAACCAGACTCTTCCCGGCCTTGTGGGTCCCACAACGGGCCAACATTGAACAGACGCTGGCTGAAACGGACCGGTGTTGGGGCTGGGCCAAGGCCGAGCTTGCAAAACGGCCTGGCCTGCAATCTGAGCCACCATTGCCGTGTCCTCCTGCGTCCTGACCAAAGGCCTGATTGGGCCCTTCCAAATGAGAGATTTTAGTGCTTGACCAGGTTGTCATGTTGTTGTCCGCAGGGGCCCGGGATGGGGACGGCTGGACCGTCTTTCGATTGCATCGTCATTGTCATTGGCCCGGGGGGCATCCTTTAAGTGAGGGCGACCGCATGGGCTGACCCAGACGACTGAGACAAGTGTTTTGTTTCTGTGCATCCTACGGAATACAGGAAAAGCAGCCTGGCAGCCGTACTATAGTCTGTACGTGTACGTGTGCTTGTGCCTGCGGCGGCGGCGGCGGCAACCTCGGTGAGGAACCTTGGAGGTAGTACAGAGTGGTAATAGCACGGGCACATTACCTGGGACTCATTACATTGTTGCTGTCGCTGCTGCATGGAGTTGCGGCCGCGTGGTTGTGACGAATATACTCAGTATGCATGCAACCCCCCTCCCCGCCTCTCTCCTCTCGTATAAGCCAGTCGGGGTGCATCAGAGGCGTGCTGCATCTTGGTCATCTTTGGTCACCTTGGGTCGTGGTGTTAGATTGGTCGTGGTGCCGACCGGCTTATTTCTCGCCGTCTCTCCCCTAATCGCTCAGGCGAAGGGGGCAAAGAGTCACTCTTGACGCTGGCCGATGTTCACACCAGAACCCATCTGAGACAGGCGATATCTAGTTGATTGAATTTCTCTTCTGCTGAGATATGCTGTGATCTCTGGGCTGACATTGGGTGGGTCTTCAGTAAGGCTGGGCTTACGAGCTGGCGACGAACCGATGGTGGGTTCTCTGCTGACCCGGAGACGGTATTTCCCTCAGCGAGACAGATTAGCTCTACCAATCTCAGATCACATAAATAAAAGGCGCCCGATGGAGCGACCTCACCGCCTCGGCGCTGTACAGGTACACTGCTGTGTATTGGGTGTATGTGTGGTTCGGAGTATACATGCCGGTTCTTTTGATGTTGTTCCGGCCCATCACTTTTTTGGCTGGCTGGCTGGCCGGCCGGCCGCGTGCAATCTGAGCCGCAGGCTGTAGGCCGTCCAGCCCGTCCCTCCAACAGGAAAGATCGGCGGGAGCATGGAATCCCCCGACTGCCATCATGCCCGCCCGTCTGCCCTTCCAGGCCACTCTATCTCGCACACCACCGAGACGCGACGCCTTTGACCCCCCCGAGCTGGGCGTCTCGGCCTCGACAGATGTATCCTATATTAAACTCCTGGCCGGGATTACCACTATGTACACATGTGTGTGCATGTAGTCTACACTAGACGCTGGGGTTGGGCGGGGGAGGACCACGCCTTTGGGTTGGGCAACCTCTGATCATTTCCTGTCCTGTAAATTAACGTGGCCGACGGTGCTGGTGTCACGGGCGGGACTACCCACACAGCCTGACAGCCTGCAGTCCAGCCCGGCCAGATGAGAAAGCTTTCAAAAAGGTTCGGCTTGCCCGCACCACTTTGGTTTCGTCAATCGGTTTTTGCTTTGAACTCGCACGTTGCAAACAAGCAGTCGATGGGGATCAGACGAGACCGAGTTGACGTCATCTCGTAGATGCAGCGATCATCGTAGGTGAATGATGTAGTGTCCTACGGCATGTACTTGTGTGGTTGTGGTGCAGTGTAGTGAAGCCGTCTGGAGTGAGTAACAATAATAATAGGCAACGTTTCCCGATCCTGAAAGCAGTGTGACGATGCGACGGCTCACCACCAGCCGATTGACAGACGGTAAGTACCACCATGTGTTGCGCGGGTACCCGGCGGCATGTGCTGTGCCCCGGCTTTCTGCCTGTCATCCCTAACAGTTGCCGGCCCAATCTTCGTACACGCCCCCGATCGGTGACCGTTTCCACCGTTGCTGGGTATGGCTGGAGGCCAGGCCCGCCGCCTGGCCTGTGTCCTGGCCCCGGTTTTATCCCGCATTTCGACCCTCGTCTTGCGTCTTTGGGGGAACATTGAAGCCCACATGCATGACCGTGCATGGCGGGGCACACCTCCACGACGTCATCGACCAGGGCCATCATTCGTCGGCGTCATTCTGGCGGCCCCTGACGACGGCGTAAGGGACGAGACCATCACGATGACTGGATTCGGATTGATCCCTCCTGGGCCAAAGCCTGTCGCAGATCTCTGCCGGATGCCGCCAGGGGACCCTGCAGCTGTTGCTTCATGCCTCCTCGCCGCCAAGTCTCACCGGCTCATTCCCCAAAACGTAGCCTCACGAAGCCCTCAATTACGCTGCACCCCATTGCCTCATCGCGCATGAGGCGATGCTCCTTTGGTCTGGTCCCCACCACATTCTGACCCTGGACGAGCCCCTGTACAAGCCCCTCGACCCAACTACTACTATGTATACCACCGCACTGAAGCCATCGTCAGCGTGCATATTGACGACTGAAGGCGCATCCGCTGTGTTTGAGACCCTGCATGGCCTTTTCCAGCCCGGCCCAGGAATGCATTCGAGAATGCAAGCCGTCAGTCAGCTGCAGGGTTCTCAAAAACTGAATCATGTTTGCACGGCTAGCTTGGCGGGTCTCTTGAGAGACCTTCAAACATCAGCAATTATATTGTACACCGCAATGCTCGCCTGCGCCGCGGTTCAATGGTCTACAAGGCTGAATCCAAAATCAGAGTCCTGCATATCCAGAGGTGCATCAACTCCGGCGCCTAATTCTTTATTGCCCCCAAAGACAGTACGCCCATCGGTTCATCGTAAAGACGGCCCACCCCAAAGGCCCGCTGGTCCTGAAGATCTTAAAATCTGGACCGCCGCGCTGGCCGGTGGCCAGCACATCATCGTGATTGGCTCCTGTTGACAAGGAAATCTGCTACCGCCTTTTCGCTATTTTCGGATTACTTTGTTGGTCAAAGCCTTCGTTTCAAGCAGCTATATGGGGAACAACGTGCCTTCTTGCGGCTGTCCTGAGTGGGTGGCAGGCATAACAGCCAGGCAGGGCACCTCCACAAATTCCTGCGCCGCGTTATACTTTGGTACGTACTTACGTGCTCTGGAAGCAGACCAGCCAGAGAGCCGGATCAGTAGCCGCCATGTCTAGTGTAGGAGGAGCCTCGACTCGCACCCCGATCCGTCAGTTCCGTCCGGCCACACGGCGGCCTCATATTTTTGCGGACACTTTCTACGGAGACCGCAAATCACTTTGCCGTCAACAGGCATTGCAGTAAGTCAATCGATCGAGCATCGACGATGTCGACCAAGGCGAATTGATGATCGACCGTCTGCTCCATGCCAGGTTTCTCCGCATGCTTGTGGACAAACTCGGGAGAGCAAACATGTGCGGCGGCATCATTTCTTGCGCCTCGGAAGTAGTCCACGGGATGTCCCAGCCGCTGTCACCTGCGGGGCCACCGGACAGAGTCTGAGCGACTCATGGACGACAGCTGACGCTGCGCACCATGCACCTTCACGATGCCTTCCATCAGGAAACACGGCCCGTGACTGTCCAGTGCAACCCCTTATCTGTCTCCCCATGGAGTCTCCTGCAGCCTGCAGCAAACGGCCCTTCCATCGTGCCGTGTCAGCGCCTGATACGGGCAGTGTTCGGGGCTGTGGGTCCCCCCCAGGATGCCCCAGAGTGTCCACCTCAAGCCCGCAGACCCACACCCACCGCTCTGGAAAACGGACCGAGCTGGCTCCATTCCAAAGCCGTTGTCCAGGAGGAGCGCACACCGCGGCTCGACCCCTGAGAAATCATGGCCGGGCGCGTCTCCTTAGCGGCCTGGCTAAACTGCGCTGCGGGATAATGCCGCCGACAACTCGAGGGCCTCTCCGTGGTTATTGGGCTGAGCCGCCGGAGTGGGGCCGGCTTCACCCGAGCAACTCACCCCTTTCGGTGCTACTTTGGCCGGCCAGCCGGCACACTGCCACACCTCTGGCGATAAGCCCCCTCCGCGCCCACACCCCATCACGATAATTCTATCAGGCTGTCAGGCCATACCCTGACATCTAGTGCTGCCTCCGTCGGCAAACTGCTCAGTGACGATAATCGCAGTGGTCGATTTCGGCGACACAACCCTTCGTTGCATCGCGCTCCGTGGCCGGGCCGCCCAAACTGAAAAACAAATACACTTTTCTCGGGCTGTCGGGTATTCGGAATACATTATCGACTCTTGACAGGATAAGCTCGGATCAGATGCAAGCACATTAGCATTTATCACATTGGTGTGAATGGTCACCAGAAACCTTCGGAAGGCCTGCAGGGTTTCCGCCGCCAAACCGGGTTGCGTTCACGTTTCAAGGCCTACTCCCTGGCAAATCTAATGGCATATTACATATTTCCTTCACGCCTGCTGCCTTCAATCAACCCAATCTCTGGAGTCAGGCAGGCTTGACGGCCTGGAACTCGTGCAGCTTTATCACCGCGGCCCGCGTCGAGCGGCCCGCGACCCGGAAACCAATGGGCGAGATTGACACGTAAACTGCGAGTGCTGTTTCCAAGTCACAGAAAAGAGTTGCTCCGGCCCTGCGTCATCCGTGAAAATCGCTACCAATCTTTCAGGAGATAGACATGCCCATAGTCTTTGTTCCAGATCGTCTTCCTGCCATGAGTTACAGCCTCCCAAGCGGGCAAGCTGCGAACTTCTCGTGCGTAAGCCAGCAAGTCACCTGGCACCAGTTCCTCCTGACCCGCGTCGTCGACACGAGCGATCAGAGCCACAGCGTGCGCGTCCAGGATCGTCGGGCCCGTGGCCGCCCCAAACAGCCAGATAGCCTGGTCCAGCTCTTGCCCAGGGGCTGGGCTCGAATGGTGTTCTCGGTAAACTAGCAGGAGTTGCTGGAAGAGGTCGGCCGCCTGGGCTTTTGCTTTCGCTATGTTTTTTGGGCGCAGCGCGTATGCCAAGTTGTCATAGTAGCTGCCTGCGTTAGTTATGCAGGCAGAGGAACCCAGCAGGTTGATGCCCATCAACAACAGATACTTACTGTACTTTCTTGTACTCCAGTGCGCGCCGATACTGGCCGGATATATCCGTCCTGGCGAGCCGCTCGTCCTGACCAGGATCTGGTACCTCCACCGCCTGCTCCTTCGTAGGGCTCTTGACGCTCAACGAGAAAGCCTGTATCTCGTGTATCTTCGCCAGCAACCTGTCAACCTCCCCTCTGTGCGCACCGCCGAGCACGCCCGGGAAGAACTTTTCCCCGAAGAACCTCGAAATCACAACGCTCTCCGTCGTGATATCAAGGCGTGGCTCGACCGACCCGCTGCGCACTTCTCGGGTCATTACGGGCACCTGTCCAGTGGGGTTGATTTGAGTGAGGAACCACTCGTCCAGGTTCTCGTCACGGTGAAGGTTGATAAGCTTGTGAGTGATACTCGGTATGCCATTGGGGCCCTGGTGATATTGTTTCCCGAGCTCGATGGCGAAACGTGCCATAATGGAATAGAGGGAGAACGGGAAAACCAAGAGTGTGTAAGGCCCTGCATCGGACGTGTGAGCGGCCACCCCCTCGTCAGCTTCCTCATCTTGCAGCTCACTGCGCTTTGGTGGGGCCATTGGGAGTTACAACAGAATGAAGTAGTGGCCAGACTATCGAGGGCGAATACGCGAGTATTGTGGTGAGTGCTTTGCGAAAGGGATGGAAAGGTGAGAGAGGGGTTGGATCTCAACATCGTCGTGGCGCCAGGCTAAACTTCGGATACAAAGGAGCCACTAGAGAGAGGTCTGTCAGGGCTCAGATCTTACACATCTTGAAAAGAACATTGTTCCACGATTGTCTACGAAATACGAAGCGTGATATTTCAGTTGCACTTGTCGTCTCCATACTAATATGTTCTGAGAAACCGATCAGAATTTGTGCAGGAGGGCGCGCCGACCAGAATCATGCCTATCCCCTGCCCCGAGTATCACGCACTATACCTTTCACAATAGCCAGCATTGTCCCTCGGCTCTCCCAGATCGGCCACATGATGCAAATCAGCGCGCTGAACCACACCCACATGAAAGACACCACGCACCATCCTACGAAGCCCGCACGTGAGAACTCCCACTCGGTGCCGAAGAACGCGAATGGTACTAGGATCATTGCTATGGCCCAGTACGTAATGTTGAAGCCATAGGCGAGCCTTGTTGCCACTCGAGCTTCTTGAGCGCCCATGGGTTGTGAGTACGAAGCCTCCAGGAAGTCCACGACCGCATTTCCTGCGGGGACAATTTTCTCCGGGGAAGGGTTGGACGCAGGTTGTGTACCGTCTGCTTGCTGTGGTGTTATTGGAGCTTTACCAACTTTTTCCAAGTCCGTGTGGTCACCAGCCATTACTCCAGCTGGCGTGGAATCGGATGGGACACCTTGTAGTATCTTGTCCAGCCTGATCCTCGCGAGCAGATCGCCGTCAGCTTCCGCTGCCCCCCATTTTGATGGGAAGAGGTATGTCAATACGAATGCCATGATGACGCCGGTGCAACACGAAGTAACGTTGCCTGCCACCGCGTTTGTAACATCGCCTGTTGTTTCCACTGAGATACTACCGCTGCGGAGTTTGGTCACGACGAACCAGGCAACAAGACCCAGTATGGTTCCGATCCAAGGGGAAACCAGGGCCGCGAGAGACGACATTGGCTCCCACAACAGGATCAGCCCTACGGGAATAGAAGCGCCACCGACAATCACTCCAAGGACGGTCAGCACCCAGGTCAAGTTGATGCTGACGGCGTTCAGTATACAACAGAACGCAGCCAGGATTACGGAGAATATGATGATGCCATAGTGGCTCATCCGGACAAGTTCGTTGGAGCTCGCAGTCGGCTTGACGTACGTCTTGTATATGTCGAACGTGATCAGGCTCGACACCGCGATAAGCTCCGCGCTGGTCGCACTCGTCACGGCCATGAACAGGAGGAGGAGCAGGAGCCCCGCGCCACCGCTCCCCAGCAGCGCGATGGCCGCCGCGGGGGCAGAAAGCCCGCTGCCGTTCTGCGCTGCCGAGAGCGGGTCGGGATACGTCGGGAACGAGGGGCTGAACGTCAGCGCCGCGCAGCCCAGCCCCATCGCGGTCGCGAACCCGAACGGGATCCCGTACCAGGCGATGCCGCCGAACAGGTACGCCTTGACGGACGTCTCGGGCCGGGAGGCGATGGCGCGCTGCCAGTACGCCTGGTCCAGCCAGACGGTGCAGAACCCCGCGACGAGCAGGTCGATGGCGAAGACGAGGCCGTCGTCCGACTTGAAGGTCAGGTACGACCCGCCGTGCGCGTTGCCGGCGATCGGCATCTCCCTGCCGGCCTCGAGGAGCAGGTCGTAGAACCCGCCGATGCCCCCGACGACGGGGCTCGTCGCGTACATGCTGAACCCGAAGGTGAGGATCGCCGCGAACAGGATCACCGTGTGCGCGTAGTCGGCGATGAAGGTGCTGCGCAGGCCGCCGGCGATCACGTACGCCGCGACCACCAGCGGGATGAGGAAGCAGGCGCCGTAGACGTTGACCCCGGACAGGGCGCCGACAACCTGGCTACCCCCGAGGACGAGGCACGACCCGACGAGCAGGTTGGTCGCGAACGCGAAGAAGAGGTACGTGAGGTGGGCCAGGCGCCCGTGGTGCGCGAGGATGATCTCCGGGAAGGTGTGCGCGCCCGGCGCGTTGGTCTTGATCTTGATGGCGATCAGCGAGAAGAGGAGGATCTGCGAGGAGCCCATCGCGGCGTACCACATCGGCCCGCCGATCCCGTACGAGTACGCGAAGGTGCTCGACGTGAGCAGCGTCGAGCTCCAGGTCCAGGAGCTGACGATGCCTGCGGCGATGAGCCCCGGTTTGACGCTCCGGGATGCCGTGTTGAACTCCTCGGACTGCTTGGTTGAGTAGGCGGTGTAGCGATTCTGGAGGTATGTGATGACAAGCCTGGTAACACATCAAGGTCAGTTGCTTGGTCCGGTAGGTCAGGCCGGCTCAAGTACCGTGTGCTCACATCATGAGAGCAAAGAAGGCTCCAATACCAACGACAATGCCATATCCCACCCCCTGACTCAGCACGAGAACACCTTTTCCGTCGGCCATATTGGCAAAACTTGCTTGGTCCAGACGCTATCTTGATCCTCGGTTCAGATGAAATTTAGAAATGTACTCTGAAATTGTCTTGGTAGTGTTCCGACTGGGTCTTATGGCTTAGGACTTGAGAATGGAAAAGAACATGCATTGCGAGCAAGGTGGGCAGAAAGCTTGGTAGCCCAAGGGCAGCACTGAACTAACACAGACACTTGCAGCAGAGCCGCGCAAAGATCTGGCTTGATTCCTGAAGTCAGTGATGTCTCGACAAGAGGGGAGGTGGAGGTCAGAAAATACAACACTGAACTGGAGGCTGGAGACTGCTCGAGCACCTGATAGATATGGTTTTCAGATACAAGAAAGTCTCCGACCACCTTATCAAAGTTGATGACATCTTCAATCACCAGCGGGGTTGAACGCGCCTGTGATCGGCCGGCCGGCCTTAGTCCTCCATGAAGATAAGCACAATAAGCACCGTGATAAGCATTGCACACCTGCAGATCTGACCGGGTTTGTATCGGCATGATAGCATGCGGTAGGTTCTGCGGCCGCTTGTGTTGCAACTGCCGAGCCTTTGCCAGCGGTCCATCGCCGGTTCGCCGGAAGGAAAGCTTCTTGGGTGTGTGGTTGATAGCACGGTAACTATCGGAGAGACTTTTGCCAGACAACTTTAATGCAGTGTCTGGTCACTTAGTACACATTAGATCTATGCCCTGACTGGCCATTCTAATTAGAAATCCTTTGGCTTTTCAACCGACTGCCAGGTTAGCTCCTACACGTGCTGTTTTCTATCCCATGTTGCTGTTGGGCCTCAATTCTCCGAGCGTTCGTTAATCACACTTGATGCATAAAACGTAGCTTACCCATTCAGTGGTAATCCCCCAGCCATGCCATCTCACGGCTTTTGATACCTAATGGCTCAGGTTACAATCTATGGTAACCAGGCTGGATTTCAACCATTCTGAGGACCAGGAGAGACGGGGCGAATACGGACATTCACAAGGGAAACCACCAGGAATGCCGGGGGCATATTTGACACTTAATATACACCCTTGTATCAACTGGGTACCTGTTCATAGAAGCCTACATTACCACTTATCTCCGGCCCTCCGAAGACCATTGAGGTAAAGTTGTGGTGTTTGTTCTGACCAAAATACCTGCAAGTCAGCCCCAGCTGTCGCGAGCCACCATAATCTAAAATCAAATCTCCTTATCATCATCGTCACCACCGCAGCATCAAAGGGCGTGGTCTAACTATGTCAATACTTTTTCTGATGCTCAAATAGCAGATTTGAATTTGTGTTGGCCTTTCAGAGGGTACTTATTGGAGTTGTATCATGATTAATGGAAGCTATTAAGTAGTGTGAATGCTGGGGATTATACTACCTGTGAATGAATTACGTTGCCTTGTAGCCTTTTCATCACATGATAACCATCTCAACCTTATGTGTGCTTTGCACTTTAGGGATAGAATACTGACGGCGGTCTTTTTATTTTACGGAGCGGAGCCTATTTGCAGTGGCGGGTAAATTATTGGATTAACGCCGCGGATCGAAGCCTCTCAGTGAGGACACCGTCAAATGTTACGTAACAGTTTGTGTGTCATTCACACTCATTCCGCCTTCGTGGCTTCCAATGCCAACTTGTTAACAAAGTTCGTAATACCATCCAACAGACGCATGGTATCCTTTCCGGTGCAGACGTGATCTGGCACCAGAAGCTCAAGCGCAAAACGGGTTGGTCCCTCTGGCCAAACGTTCAGCCTGGGCGGCTCTGGATCTTCTGGCCGCCCATCAATGGAAATGCCGGTAAGATCTGAGCCGATCTGATTGGGATCCCCTCGGACAGCATTGGGATGGCCTCCGAAGTTTTGAAAGTAAAACACAGCACCAAACTTGGTTCCTTCTTGCCAGTCTGTGCATTCGCGCACGATATCCTCAAATCTCGTTGTTTCATGGGGCAGCGATGAGACCAGCTGTTCCTGGAGTGATTTGACGAAATCCTCGGCGGTTTGGTCCGGGCTCAACCGCCCGCGGACGGGAATCAGGTTGAGACACGGCCCGATGACCTTCTCCGGGTGTTCCAGCGATGCAGAAGCCATCGCCCTTCCCGAGACAGCGCGACCAAACACGATCTCGGAATCCCCTGTGAAGGCTGATATTGATGCGGCCCATGCAGCGCAGAAGACAGTCGCAACTGTGATGTTCTTGCCCAGCATTTGAGGGCTGACTTGGAGGCTCCGGACAGCGCGGTGCCGAACCGCGGCGGCGGATTTGCCTTCTTGTGGCATGTGATCAGACCCCAAAAAGGTCGGCAAAGGCGAAGACCGAAGGAGACGAGCCCAATGTTCACGGCTCTCCGTTGACATCGAGTTGCCTATGGTAGACCGGATGTACTTTGAGAAGTTGACAGTGTCGGTAGGTAGTGGCCGATCATCAATCAATCTTCTCAGGCTTTCGTAGACGAGACCCAGACTGATACCGTCATAGAGAACGTGAGAGATTCCGATGACCAACTCTGCAGCTTGGCCCGTGACTGATTTTAGGATGTTGAAGCTGAGCATTGGCGCTCCCAACCCGAAGTCTTTTTCCAATTCATGGCGGCAACAAGTTACTTTTGCATCTTCTGCGTTGTTGGAACCCGACAGTTGCGTGACTGTGATGGGCACATCCACATTTTTCAGCACAACTTGGACCAATGCTGATCCCTCTCCAGGGCACAGTACCGTCCGGAAGACCTCTGTGAAACTGACAAGGTCTCGACAAGCCTTTTCCACAGTATGGACGCTGGGCAGTTGAGGCATTGAAAGACCGAAGAAGTTCCATTCGGTTCGAGGTTCAGAAAGGTTGCACCGCGCCGCATAGGTTTGGAAAGATGTCAAGGGAAGTACATCCAGGATATCAGAATCCGACTTCCTAAGAAAAGAACAAGCTTTCCGTCTGAGTGTGTCTAAGCTTGTCCCTTCTTCCGAAAACACCGAGTCTTCAGGGTTCCAGCTAGACTCCAGTGAGGGACTATTTGGGTGAGCACTTGTGGCGGATGACGGCCTAGAGCTGTCAAATCGAGTGGCCATGTGACTGAGCTGGCCAGATTGGAAGATGGCGGCAACTGTCAGGGGGATGTCGTGCTGACGAGCAAGCCCTACCAACTGGATCGCGGCCATTGAGTCTCCTCCCAGGTCGAAAAAGTTATCATCACGACTGATACTGTCCTCAGGCGTTCCGAGGACGGTGGCCCATGCCTGACGTAGAACACTTTCCGTTGCGGTAGTAGGCTCGACCACGACCTTCTTGGTCGACCTTGCCTCTCTCTTGAAGTCGGCGCCCATACTTCGGAGACGTTTGCGGTCAATTTTGCCAGAAGACATGAGCGGGATCCGCGAGATTCTCAAATATGACGACGGCACCATGTAGCGCGGAAGTAGTTTTCGCAAAGCACTCGCAAGGCCGTTGAAGAAATCCTCATCAAGCTTGGGCTGGTCGTCTTGCACGCGGCTGTTCTCCGAGGTGGACTTGACCGTCGGTTCTCCGTGCACTGATGGTTCAGCAATGAACATCATCAGTGTCTGCGTGGAGGACTGTGGCCCGACCTGCACCTCAATTACCTCGGCTGCGACTGTGTACTGGCTTCCCACCAGTCGCTGAGCATGGGCCTCGATTTCTTCGAGCTCGACGCGCTGGCCATGGATCTTAACTTGTGCGTCCTTCCGACCACAGAATTCGAGAAGCCCTTGGCTGTTGTATCTGACCAGGTCTCCGGTCCGGTACAGTCGTCCCCGGCGTCCGGCCTTGGCTGAGCCCCCGTCGCCTGCCAACAGCCACTGAGGGTCAGAAACAAAACAACGAGCCGTCTCCTGCGGACTTCCCAAGTATTCCTTGCCGACCAATGGGCCTTCCAGGAGAAGTTCGCCGACGGCTCCCAGCGGCGCCAGGCGGCCAGGCTGCACGCAGCTTTCGACCCATCCAATGAGCCCATATGGTCGGCCAATGTTGATCTTTTCATCGAAGTCCCGTCCATACAGCGCTATTGTGCTGGTTATGGTGCACTCAGAAGGCCCGTACGAGTTTTGTAGGGTAATGCCGTGTTCCCATCTTGTGATGTCGTTGCGGTTCAGACGTTCGCCCCCAAACACAATCGTTTTCAGCGAGGGCACGGTCGCGGGAACAACCGAACGTGCGAGCGACGGTGTGATGTCGACGAAGTTTACATTCATGTTTCGTATAGCCTCGGCCACGTTGGTCAGGCGATCCGTGTCGGACGGGATGCATATGCACCCGCCTGCATACAGAACCTGGGTGAATGTTTCCCATACGACGTCGAAGCTGTACGAGGCAACGTCCAGCGCCCGTGTACTCGAGCTGATCCCAAGCACGCGGCCCTGATGCATGACGGCGCTGCAGCAGTTGCCATGGGTTATGACCACGCCTTTTGGTGTGCCAGTGCTCCCCGAGGTGAATGTAATATATAGCGGGTCGTCCGCAGAGACTTGCGGAAGCAACTGCGCTGCATCCGAAGAATATGGCACATCTGACATTACTCGCTCCAGGAATGCTTGATCAACTGCCTCAACTGACCCGGAGCCTGACTGGAGAAGCTTCTCAGCGGCTGACGCCGTCGACGGGTGACAGAGGACCAGCTTTGCGCCGAGCTGATGCCCGATGGCCTCTAGGCGCTCCGGGGGCTGTGATGGATCTACCATGACAGCCGCACACCCGGAAAAGACCACCCCGAGCATCGCGACGGGAGCAAAGACACTTTTCGCAAAACAGAGTGGCACAATAGTTCCTGGCCCTGCACCATGGTGGCGTACCAACCATTGTGCCAGTGCGAGCGCCTGTTCATAGAGAGTGCCATATGTCATCTCCCCATCCCATGAGCAAATAGCTGGTGCACTGGGTCTCCTCGAAAAGCTGTCTTTGACAAAGTCGTGGAAGCTAGAATCCACTGCCTCTGGCACCTTGGCATTCCAGCTCCATATTTGTCGGACATCGCTGCGCGGCACAAGGTCCAAAGATGCAAGCGGTAGCCTCAGTTCCGAATCATCGGCGCATAGTTTTTGGATGATGTGCTTGTATTGTTCGAGCATTATCTCGGCCTGAACATCATCTATCACTGAAGAGTCGTAATTGAAGGTGATGTTGACTCCTCCAAGCCCTTCGATGTCGGATTCAAGAAGGGTACACTCGACGCTTAGAGCGTAGCTGTTGATTCCGTCGATGTCATCATCCGAAAGCTGCAAACCAAAGACAGGCGTGTCGAGAGTTCTTGGTTCCTCTGGGGCTTGTATCACTAGCAGTGACTGGAACTGGCACGCCCGTCTGGCCTCGGGACTCAGGCCTCCGATTCTTTCCAGGCCAAATTGTTCGTGCTGGATCATGGCCGTCGAGTCTTTCTGCACCCTAGCGAGCAGAGTGGCGAGGGTTTCTTTCCAGTCTATCATCACACGGATCGGAACAGTTGCGATAGTAGGGCCCACTATCATCTCGATCCCCTGAAGGGGTACCTGTCGCCCCAGGACCGTGGACCCGAAGCCGACTTCGTCCGAGCTCGTGTACTGTGATATGAGGAGCGCGAAAGCAGCTTGCACGGCATTGGAGGGCGTGCAGACTCGAGGCCACCGCAGACCTTGGATTTCGGTCTTCCGTAAGCATTCCGCCACGGGCTCTGGAGATGGGGCAGAAAGCATTGGGAACTGAGGGGCATCGAAGCCGGCCAGATATTTCCCCCAATAATCAGCCGATACGGCACCATCGACCTCCTCGTGGAGGTATCGAACAAAAACGGAGTATGGCAGAAGACCGGTTCCCACCTCGGGCTGACCGGAATCGTAAGCAGCTCTGATGGCTTTGAGAACCAATTGCGCAGACCATCTATCGTGAATTGCGTGGTGGATGCTCCTGTGGCGCCCATTGTCAGCATGGAGGATCACGTGGGCGGCCACCGGCTTGCAGATTTAAAATGTGGGAGACAATACTCACATGATGATGAGCGGCGAGCTCTCCACTTCCGAAGCGGGTACCAGGCTGAGGTGTAGGAGAGGACCTCCGAGTCCAAATGGCGCAGCCTTGTCATCTTTAATACCGTTGGTGACGTTCCAAGGTATGGTGCCTTTGACAACAACTTGCATAAACCCCCTGTTGCATTCTACTATTCGAGTCCGGAGAATAGGGCTCAGACGGATCACATGCTCCCAAGCTGCTTTGAAGCGGTCCACATTGAGGCTGGGTGGAAGCCGGAGTCGACTTCGAGACACATATGCACCGCGGCGTCTCGCCGTTGCCACCATCATGGCCTTCTGAAGCGGTGAGCAAGGATAGGCGTCCTCGATATCCCCAGGGTCGACGCAACATGCCGCTGCTAGGTCCCGCACGTCGATTTGGGGCGCGGCTGAGCCACCCAGAAGCGAAAAAGGGGCGGGCATGGCAGTCCCTCGAGACATGTCCCGTGAAAGTTGCTCGTCTTGGCTTTGTGATTCGTACGAATCGAGGAGTGCTGCTTGGTCCTGTAGCAGTGGGCGCTGAAGAATCCCAGCCACTGTCAGATTGTAGCCCTTGGCCCTAGCAGCAGCGACCAATTTCATGGCGGACAGCGAATCGCCGCCTGCGGCAAAAAATGAGGTATGCTTTCCAATCGAAGCTGGGACATTCGCGAGAACCTGAGACCAGAGACCCCTCAAAGTCTCCTCCTTCTCTGTGAGGGACGGAGGTGGAACATCGCCCGGCTCAAGGTCCGTGTTTGTGAGATCGAGGACCACCGAGGATCCCTGGATCACTCGGTAAGCCGTCGGTACTGCATTGGGTGGTAGAGAGAGGTGCAGTTGCTTATGTGCAGAGGCGATTAGGCGATGGACTTCAGACAGTGACATTGCTAGCACGCCCTCCTGTAGGTGAATGACTGCGGTCAGCTCCCCAAGCTGCTGAGCCGGGTGGGAAGGTTCTCCTGACTCTATACTCAGATCGCAAGCCAGCAAGGGTGCAAGATGCCCTCGCAATTGGTGGTCGGTCTGGGGAAACGCTATGCCCTGCGATCTCTCAGAAGCAATGCGCGTCAGCTCCTCAGTAGTGGCGAGGTCGGCTTTGATCAGTGTGCAGTCATCCTGTAATCCGCAGGAATACCTGACAATCTTTTCCACATCACCAAGAATTGCGATTGCAACTTCCTTGCGGACCACACCTTCATCGAAACTCGCCCGCAGTAGCACGCCGTTCTTCTCAAGGGACGCTTCAACCATGATCGCGTAGGTATTGAAGGCTGCTATGTCATCCCCTCCATCACCAAGGCTGAACACCGGACCCGTGACCTCTGCATCCGGTTTCATCGGTTGCACGACCAAGAAGGTTTTGAATTTGCAAGCTTCTTGTGTCGAAAAGTCGATCCTTTTGATGTTGTCGATGCCGTAGTGTACAAAGGGCATCATACTGGCCAGCTGCCCCTGAACATCGTGAAGTAGTTGAGACACGGTCTGTGATTTCCAGTCCATTTGAATCCTGATCGGCACTGTCGCAATCATTGGCCCTATAACGCGGTCGGCCTCTGAAAGGGGGATATGCCTCCCCAAGAGGGTTGTGCCGTACACAATATCACTGAGCCCAGAGTGCTTTGATAATGCCATTGCCCATGCAGTCTGGAGAATCGTGCTTGGCGTGACACTGTTGCTTCCCGCCCAATCGAGGTCTGTGACATGCCGTTCACAGAGTGATGTGGAATATGGCTTGTAGTCTGCCGATGGAAGCACCGGGTAGTCTCGCAGCTCGAAGCCATGCAGATAATCTCTCCAAAAATTGTAAGAATCAGTTTTGGGAGATTCCACAAGCCACTGGATAAAGGCTCTGTATGGCGAGAGAGACGACACGGCCATTTCTGCCGAGTCTGAATAGTAATGTGCCACCAGTCGAAGCAGTACCAAGTCGAGAGACCAACCGTCGTAAACACAGTGATGCATGGTGAGGACTACCGTAGTGCACCCTTCGCTGGTTTCTGCCAGCGCAAGACGAAATAGTGGCTGGCCGAGGCCTCCTATATCGTGAACTTTTTCGCGCTGCAAGGCGGTATGAAGGTCCGTGTAATGGCTCCATGAGTTTGCATCCTTCATGACCACCTGCCTGAAACCACCAGTGTGTCCCATGATGTCTAGATATACTATCCGTGTGCAGAGAATCGGGACATCAGAGAGTACGCTGTTCCACGCCGACTGCAATTTTGGGATATCCAAGTCGTGCGGGAGCTCCATCACGGTCTGCGTCAAAAAGTCCATTGGTCTCCGCGAGGACAGAACCATGAATTCCTCCTGAATTGGCGAGCAGGGGTATATATCCTCGATATCCGCGGTATCGCACTGAACAAGAGCTGCAACTTCGTTGAGCAGTTCGTCCACACCCTGCTCGCGTCGTTGGAGCCCAGCCATGGCCAATGAGAAAGGCTCCGGGAGTTTGTTACTTTGCGTGGGCTCCGACTGCGAATGCGGCGTGTTTGAGTGACAATGCTCCTCGATGAGAGCCTCGAGCTGTGTTGCACAAGGTTTGTGGAACATGGCCGTGACGGTGAGTCCAGTAATCCCTTCGCGCTTGGCTGCGCGGATAAAGTGCATCGCTTTTAGAGAATCCCCGCCTAGATGGAAGAAGTTGTCTGTCACTCTGATTGAATCGACGTTTTTACCCAGGGTTTCTGCAAATAGGCGTTGCACCAAAACCCCTGATTCAGAGTTTGGCCAGTCCATTGCCCCATCTTCCCCCTGATGTCCGTTCCGGGCATTGGAGTACTCATCGAGTAACAGTCCGGGCGCTTCCTGTGCCATTTGTCTTAGGCTCTTTCGATCCGTTTTTCCTGAGGCCGTCATAGGCATAGTCAATGTAGGGAAGTACGCAGAAGGTATCATGTATCGAGGCAGGTTTTGTTCCAGCTCGGCTCCGATGCCACTGATCAAGACCTTGACACGATCATTCCAGGCCATTTGCATGGACCCTCCTGCCTTCTTCAAATGGCTGACTTCATCATCAGCCGGGCACAGGAATGCTATAAGCTGTTTCGCCCCAGATGGCCACTGGATGGCCTCCACAACTGGGTACATGCCCCGGGTAAGACATTTCTGCAAATGATGCTCAACCTCTCCGATCTCGACCCTTTGGCCATTGATCTTGATCTGTGTATCCCCTCGGCTGATGAAAGTGATGGAGCCATCTGAATTATACCTAGCTAGGTCTCGGGTGCGAAAGATAGGCAGCTTAGGGATGTCTGCAGCTACACCAGCGAGGTATCCTCCTGGCACAGATACGAGGGACTCCCTGGTTTTCGCCTCGTCCCCAAGGTAGCCTTGGCCAATTATAGGGCCATCGATCAGAAGTTCCCCAACGGCTCCTACTGGAGCCAGCCTGTCGACGTTGTGGATGTCGGCGATCCAAAGATTGGCCCCGAGACCAAATCCAATGCTTTCAGCGTCTTTGATGCTTGTGATGTTCGTATTGGCCGCACACATGATAGTGCATTCCGAGGGCCCGTAAGCGTTGATTATTGTCTTCCCGGCACCCAACCAAGCATCTAGATCGCCACGGTTGATCTTCTCTCCCGTCAGGATCAAGGTTCGGACTGATGGTAACTTCCTCGGGTCTAATAAGCGAGACACGGATGGAGTGAGCTGGACGAAGCTGACGTTCATGTCTTGAAGAACCCCCTCCAAATTGTTCATGCGATCCTGTTCCGAAGGCACACATAAGCAGCCGCCAGTCACGAGCGTGTGGAAGGTATTGCAGACGTAAGCGTCGAAACTGTAGGAAGAAGAGTCGAAGGTCCGTGACCGTGCAAAGCCCAAAGCACGTGCTTGGTGTGTCGCACCACTGCACAAGTTGCGGTGGGATATCATGCACCCCTTTGGAGTACCGGTGCTTCCTGAAGTGAACACGAAGTACAGCAAGTCGTCTGGAGAAACAGATGCAAATGAGTCGCGCCAGCATGCTCCCTGGTCTTCATATCCCACAAAAACCTCGTCATCGATCCTCGCCACGCTTTTGCCGAGGGATTTTGCCAGGGTCTCTGTATCGTTCCTAACAAGGATCACATCGGCTTCTAATTGACGGAGGATCGTACTCAGTCGGCCTTGTGGCTGGTGCGGATCGAGCAACACGAATATAGAGCCAGCCTTTGCCAGGGCAAGAATCGTGATTGTAGTCCAGATTGTCTTGTCGAAACAAAGGGGGACGACACGGCCCCTCTTGGCTATATTCTTATCCAGAAGGTACGCTGCCAGCGCTGTTGATTTGTTGTCTAGCTCTGAGTAGGTCAAGGTTCCGTCCCATGCGTCAACAGCTTGAGAGTGTGGTCTCAAGGCCACTTGTTGTGCAACCAGGTCCTGAATCCGGCATGGGATTTGCTCTGGGGACTTTGAGTTCCATTTCCAAATCAACTCTTTGTCGTGCTCGCATGATGTATCAAGGTCGACGAGACGCGGCCATCGGAAATTCTCAGGGGTCGTGCTTGAAGTACAATCATAAGGCTGAGTTTGTTGGAAGATATGCTCGAATTGGTACAGCATCCGCTTTGCCTGGTCCGGCTCGAAAATGGCTCGATCGAAATGCAGGCGAAGGCCCACACCACCGGAATTTGCAGCCGGAAAACATTCCAACATCAAAATCAGACTCTGGGAAGGTATCACATAGCTGGAACAGGCCATTGGCGCAAATTAGCTATTATTCCTAGTGCATGGCTGTGTGGAAAAGTCTCAAAGGAAATCCATACTTGACCCAGATACTGTGACGCCCTTCCTTTCCGAGATCTTTGGGCACATTTCGACTGACAATAATCGTCCGGAAAAGGCAACCCCGTTTGGCTTCAGGGCTACACTCAGCAATTTGGGATAGCCCGCCCCAGTTATCGACCTCGTTCATGCAACTAGTCCGATCATTGACGCTGTACAAGAGTTCGTTGATCGACCTCTGCCAGTCGAGCTGAAGTCGCAGTGGTAGGACTTTGGATCGAGACGAGTTCACTGGACTCCGCGGTTTTCCTGACGCAGATATGCGGCCCAACAAGTCGATTCTATCCAGAGATGTCCCAAACACAACATCGTCCGAATTGGCATAAAGAGACAGAAGAATGCCCCATGATGCCTGCAGCCGAGTCCATAATGGCACATCATCCCCAGGGAAGGAGGGTCCGAAGCCGGTACATATTTCGTGGTCTTTCGTATCATGGCTTATTGTTGAGTAGTTTCTGTCAGGTAGACTTGGATACTCGAGGCCCTCGAATCCAAGAAATGTTGTCTTCCAGAATTCATCAGCCATTGTACGAAGTGTCGAATCAGGAGGAGATAGCTAATCATGTGACTCGCAAGATCTACAGTCGATCTGGAGGACAACCTATACTTGCCATATTTTATAAATGAGGCGGTCACCTAAGTCGGGATAGAATTAATGTTAAAAGATCTTGCAAATAATAACATTTACATTTACTTAATTAATTTTACTGTTAATTAAAATATACTTTTTATTTAAAAAACATCAATTAAAAGTAATTCTAAAATGTAATTATAAATCTTATTAAATAATTTATAATTTATAATAAATTAATAATAATATTAATATTATTAAAAATAATTTAAAATGATTAAAATTAATTTAAATAAAATATAAATATAAGATTTCTTTTTATTTATAACCTTTTATAATATATAATATATTATTAATATTAAAATATTTAATATAAACTTTAAATATTATATTAATATTTTAATTTATTAATTATAAAATAAGTTTATTAATATAATATTTTAAAAAAATTAACATAAAAATTAATTTTATATTTATTAAATATAATATTATAATTAGTATTACATTTAAAACTAAATTAATACTTTTATTTAATAAACATATAATTTAAATTTAATTATTAAAGTTTATGTTTTAATAATTATATAATTAAGTTTTAAGTTTTAAATACTTATAATTATATCAATATATTTAAAACTAGTTATTCATTTTTAAATATTTAATTAAATGTTTTAGTTTTATATAGTTGGCGGTTGAGGCTTCCTGTAGCCCGCCGTTTCAGTCTCCGAAATCAAGCTCATTCCCATCGGACGAGGCCATGCAAGACCCACAAAGCAGATTGTGATACATCAATTTCAGCACAGTCATGAACCCTGTCAAGAGTTCCCTTGCTCCTTCAAAGCTTGTCCACGGCGGCTCGCTATCTGCAACAACACCTTCCCTTACAGAAATAGGCCATGTTGAAAATGGCTAGGACAATATGCACTGTCACCGCGCATGCTTCCTGCCCTCAATCCTGCCTCCTTGAGCGGGTCTGTTGGGCACAACCTCACTTCCGGCTTGATTCCACGTGTTGGTGTTCACGCTGATTTCGTGGTCTGATCATCATGCGCCGCGCGTTTCGTTTTCTCGAACTTTCTGCTTCCTTCGTCCTCATTGCACACCATCCGCACCGTACGTTGGGCCATCTCCTCGAGGGAAACAAACGCCTTCTACACTCTGGATACGATCTGGTTGATTCCAAAGAGCTCCTGTTCTCTTCGACCCCCGAAAATTCAGCGTTCCGCGGTCATGGCAGAGAATCCTGGGTTGCTGACGGAGCTGGACGAATACGTCCAGGTGAAAGCCCACAATGGTTCCGAGGCCCACGATAATGACCAGTCGGCCAAAGAAACGACCGGAGCAGACGTTCGAAGCACTGCCAATGCAGCAGTGACCTCATCAGCTACACCTATGCCTGACTCGAATGTGCACCGAGTCTCCTGGGACGGCGATGACGACCCAAACAATCCCATGAATTGGGGCCAGGGGAAAAAGTGGGCACAGGTCATCCTCATCACTCTTTTGACATTTGCGACGTAAGAAGACTGGTTTTTTTCCCTTGTGCCTTGTTGTATTTGCCGCGTCTGCAGGCTTGACAGCACACTGTTGACACCACTCTAATATGTCTCCAACTACTTTAGGTCCTTGGGTTCCTCGATGTTCGCTCCCGCAGTACCGACAGCAATGAAAGATCTCCGAAATGACGATGCGTCTCTAGATTCGTTCGTGGTCTCTGTATATGTGATCGGATTTGCAGTGGGGTCGTTGTTCATCGCGCCTCTTACCGAGCTCTACGGGCGTGTCATCATTTACCATATCACCAATGTTCTCTTTCTTGCTTGCACAGTAGGATGCGCATTGAGCTATAACGTAGGAATGCTGATTGCCTTCCGCTTCCTTTCCGGTGTTTTTGGGGTCGGGTCACTAGCTATTGGCGGTGGTACAATCTCAGATGTGATTGACCATGACGCGCTGGGGATGCCGATGGCAATCTACAGCATGGGCTCCTTGATACCCCCTGTAAGTGGGAAGTCTCTGGGCGCCGTATCTGACTGACTGACAAACTGACGATCGAATTAGGTTCTGGCACCCGTGGCTGGTGGTTATCTGGATGAATATGTTAGCTGGAGATGGTGTTTCTGGGTGGTCGCAATCCCCGTACGTAACCTCTACTGTTATAATCCTTTCAATCCTCGTACCTCTCCCCAACTCAAGCACAAAGACACAGGTTGCAGACAAACTCAGAGACTGACAAAGATTTTAGATGGGCTTACTCACTTTACTCTGTTTCGTGTTCTTGCGTGAATCCTATGCGCCCCTACTGTTGAAGCGCAAGGCTGAACGGCTCAGGAAGGAGACTGGCAACGATGCTTACTTCTCTGATGAGGAGAAAACTGACCTTCATTCATCTTCAATCGTTGCAATTGCATTGCTCCGCCCAGTGAACTTGCTCTTCACATCCCCAATAGTCGCCTTGCTGGCTTTTGACACGGCCGTCGTCTACGGATACGAATACTTGATTTTCACTACACTGGCCTTTGTCTTTGAAGAACAGTACCACTTGTCTTCTGGGAGCACGGGTCTGACGTATCTTGGTACCGGAGTAGGAACAGTACTCGGTGAGAGCCTTCCTGCCTGGTTCTAACACATGATTCCTTGGACTGACACTCTCACAGGGGTTTTCATCGTCGGCGCAGCCGCTGATAAAGTTGACACGTGGCGCAAGACGACGGGCAAATCACAGAAGCTTGAGATTGCTATATGGCCATTATGCCCTGCTGGATTTATCCTCCCCATTTCAATCATTTGGTACGGATGGGCAGTGGAATTCCACACGAATGCTGTTGTGCCGATCGTCGGTCTCGGCTTCTTTGGGTTTGCAATGATGGCAGTGTTCATGCCAGTGTCTATGTACCTGGTCAAAGCCTTTGGCCCACACGCCGCATCAGCTATCTCAGCTAGCACCATTCTGCGCAACATCCTTGGTGCTGTTCTGCCTTTAGCGGGTCGGGGCCTTTACGATGCCTTGGGATACGGGTGGGGCAACAGCTTGCTGGCTTTCATCGCAGTCGCGCTCATCCCGATACCATTCCTGCTTATCCGATTTGGTGACAAATTACGGTCAATGGACAGGAATTTGCGTAACCTCAGCGAAGATAGATCTGCCTAGGTCACACAACCTTCTGTACTTGGGCCTCTGACGCGGAGTTTCACGTAGCACGATCGCCGGACGCTGTCCGTGACGTTCTCAACGAATGCAGCTAGTTATGTAGTCATGTAGGCGGAATGAAATCACCTCCAACATTGAATATGCGCTGCCCTCCTTAACACCGTAGCGTATCATCAGCTTGCGTACTGCATGGACAATATTGGATACGGCGGAATGGGAGCTGGACATGTTATCCATGTGTATCATTGACTGAGGCGTGAGAATGCTGACCTTATGATCCAAATTCTCGACGAGCTCCTTTGTTGCGGCGTGTAAAGGTACCCGGGGAACCAGGCGATGGCTACATGCTGTTCAACATATTTTCAGTAAAAGACAGAATCCACGATGCTTTCGGATCCTCGACAACTACCCAAGTAACCCTAGACTCGCCTTTGTATTATCACAAGCTACTCCGTTCCAGTAAAATGAAAGACCCCTCCTCTATCTATTGTCTATACTCTACTGGGTTCTTAGTGGCCATTGACCTGCCCCTGGGCCGAATCGCCATGGTTTCCATTGATACCGTTGGTTTTGGAGCCATTGATGGCCTCTTTCCCAGTGTCGTAGTACAAGGCGTCATAGATACGGCCATCAAGCAATGCTTGGTAGATTATACCGATCCAAGATCCAATGGTTCTCCGTGGCCTCTTGCCGTCAACTCCATAGAGCACCCCATCCTCCGAGCCAGGGTGTTCGACGACACCCTGATGGAAGGGGACACCCAGCTCATTCCTGATCTTCCGGTAAAGCGGCAGCGAGCCCACGCCGATGTAGTGTTCTGTGCTAGGGGACGTGAAGAACTCCCTCTCGGTGAGCTTGTAAGTGCTTGTGACCCTGTCCTCAAGAGCTTGCTTCCAGGACCGGGCCTCTAGGAAGCCGATGCCAGGTGACTCGGGGGCCGTGTTCTCAAATACCTCAAGCAGGGCAATGAGAGCATCGTCTCCAACCGCTCGTACACGTTCCGATACGTCGAGCCGGTTAGTGCTTCTCCACGTGCGGCCAATACGAATCTCAAGCTTCCCATTCAGACGAAGTATCTGGTCCTTGCTCAGGAAAGAGGAGAGTCTGTCGGAATTAATCTCCTCGACGACGTTCTGGAGGGCGTTGAGGAAGTCAATTTGGAAGGCACGCAGATCCATAGCCTGACATCCGACGTAAAGACATGTGGCTGCCATCAATGAGACGATTTCGGCAGCCTTTTTGGTCATACGTGCCGAGATGAACGCCAAGGAGTTGACTAAAAGAGCGAGAGTGATGAGGTTAGCCAGGAAAATTCGCGTCTCGAGGTGATCAGTTACCATATAGTAACTTGGAATGCGTATACTAACTTGACTGATTGTGCATTTCTGCAGTCTGTACGTGAGAGCTGACTGGGTTGGCTAGGAACCCAAGCTCAGACATATATGCGGCCATGTTTACGTCCACGCCTTTCATTGTGAACGAAGTACTGGGGTCATCAGCTACAAGGTTGGTAGGTAGACCGTTGTTGAGGTTCGGGTCGATCATCTCAGAGGATTGCGCGAACAAAAGTTTCCCCAGCATTTGCAGCGCAGTCCTGGTTTTCTCCATTGCCGCAGTGATGGCTGCGGCCTGGAAGTTTGCACCGTAATAGACCTCGCGGGCCTCGATATCCACCAACGGATTGTCGGCGGACGAATTGATTTCTGTGGTGACCTGTGTGTGGGCGGAAAGCAGATCCTCAAGCTGGGGCCCGATCCACTGAGGGGTGCTTCGGAGGGCATAACGGTCTTGAACAAGCCCAACCGGGTTGTAGTTCTTTGCTCCGGTAACGCCACGAGCAAAGGATGACCCCTGTAATCGTGCCAGGATATTCTTGCTGGTTTCGATCTGGCCTGGGTGTGGACGGGTCAAGGATATGAAGGGATGGAAGCTTTCCGAGTTGCCTAGGAGACCCTCGACCGCAATAGCCGTGATAGCTTGTGACAAAACTGCCAGATGGTGTGATTCGTACATGACGAGAGAGGCCAGTGCGGCAGATGCTGCTGTCCCGTTGACCAGCCCAAGCGCCTCCTTTGGGCCGAAGACGGTCTTGGGTATGGCCTCTTTGGCCAGGGCCTCCGCTGCCGGCATGGTCTGAATCTTATCCCCTTGACATTTTCGGACCCAGATGTCAGGGTTGCCTTCAATAGCACCCGCAATGTAAGACAGAGGCATCAAGTCACCGGATGCGGAGACCGTCCCTCGCAGAGGTACGACCGGCGTAATATCATGCCGGAGAAGACGCAAGATCCCTTGAAGGACAGGCATGGTGACAGCAGAGTGGCCGCGGGCAGTAGCATTACAGCGTACGAGCATCGTCGCCCTCACCCAGGCGATCGGGTACGAGTTCTGTTCAGTCGAATCAGTCGGCGGTGGGTTCGTTGCGGCTCGGTCTGTGTCCAGTAGAACACCGCTCTGGGTATGTTGCAGCAAGGAGACCTGTAGCTTGTTCATCTCCTTGGTTCGCGAATCCGCACTGCCGCCAAAGCCAGTGGTTACCCCTATCCATTCGTTATGTCAGCATGTTGGCCTCTGTATGTATACTATTGACTTATGGGACACTGCACTGACCGTAGACCGCATTGCCCTTCATCAAGTAGTCCGCTAGCTGCCGGACACTCTCGTGAATTCTCTCAACTGTCACCTTGTCCTCGGTAAGGTGTGGCTGACAGCGGCCCCTACAGAACACGTGTAAGCTTTTGATTTCTAGAGACTGCATAGCTGTTGCGATCTTCAATGCCTCTTACTTTGCAACTGCGACCACATCAGAGATCTGCAGGTCTTTTCCAGTCACCAAGATGGTCTGATCAGGCTGGTAAGCCTTGACATTTTGCCAAAGCGTCCGCGCGGTCTCGTAGTGGCCCATATTCACGGAAAACAAAGTACCAAAATGAGTGTTGTGAGTTCGGCTAAGTTGATACACAAAGAAGGATGTAACAGGTCGAATAGCCACATCTCTCAGGTCAGACTTTCAAATCTTGTTGGGCCCTATATGTAAACGCTCCATGTGGAATATGGATAGCTTCGTCAGTGTCAATGTTGCTGGGTGTGGTCTGAGCATAGAGCTGCTTCCCACCGGCGGTCAAGGTGTCATTGCCCATGGAGCCTGGATCCTCCTCGGCGTACCAATCCTACACAGATGCACCGTCACTTTAGCTCAGCCCGCGATACGAGACCCGACATCAGGGGCTGGAGGTCGACATCGTACAAGCACATGGCACAGAATGAAGGGTCACTAACGAGGTGAACATAGCGGGTGATGAAGAACTCGTTCCAAGGCTACAATAGGTGCTTCGAATGACAGATCTATGTAAAAATTATTCAACTGATATAATTACATTAATGCAAAGAATGTTATTATGCTAGGAATAAATTATAAAATTTAACTCTGTTATTTTATATTTTTATAAAAATATTATTAAAATATGTATTTATTATATTAAAGGTTATATTAAGTTTATATTTTATCTATACTATATGCACGCTAATAAATTCTATTATAAAAAGATCCAAAAACACATCTACTAGGTATTTATTCCTGCGGGAGTAGCTACCTCGCGCCAGCAATGGTTTTCTTTTTCAGGCCCACAGGGCACAGGCATCACTGTTTCCAATCTGAATTTCTAATACCAGCGCCTAAACCAAAATAAGGTCTACTGCTAGTTAAATTAATAAGAATATAGCCTTGATATAGCTAGATTTGAAAGATGGGACAAGACATTTTCTTATTGCAATCTTATTACGGCTTATTATGGCTTATCAGAGCTTATCAATTTCATTCTACCCAACTAGCTGAAAGGGAATTTCATGACTTGGAAATCGTGGAGCCTCACCTTTGTCATCCAACACGGACAGTGCCGCTCGAAAATGACAGCTCAGCTCCGAGATGACAGCGCAGCTCCGAAATGACAGTGCTTTAGTGAATCCGTCACGGACCTTGCATATTGCCCTTGTCCCCAGGCAGCCGCTGCCCCGGTTCGTGATGATGCCATGGCCCCCGTGCCGGATCCTTGACTGTCTCGGATCGTGGCCAAGTTTTTCCGCCAACGGATGGCACATGTAGACGTTGGCTGATCCTTCGCTGCAGTGCTTGGTCTATTCAAACCTTCATCGTTGCGCACCAGAACGTTCTCATTATTCCTGTGCCGTTGTGCTTGACCTGAAAATGTCTAGCCAAAGGCCCAGCTTCGCAGGGGACGTCGAGAGGACTCCTCTCCTGGCGGAGCAGCACGAGTCTGACGTCCCCGCTACGTCGCCCATAACAGATGCGACGGCGGCGCAGCACCGCGGACCGCCGCTGCCCGACGGCCTGGCTCGATTGCGCGTCCTGATTCTGCTCTGTGCCTCCATCGTCGCAGCCGACTTCGGGAACTCGCTCGCCTATGCGCCGCAGCTGTCCATATCTGAATCGATCATATGTAACCAGTATCATCAACATGCTGGTGGTGCCTCAGGGGCCACGGGAGGCTCAGGCAATCCTGGTAATCCTGGTGACGCGTCTCGCTGCAAGTCTCCTGAGGTGCAGGGCGAGCTGGCCCTGCTGTATGGGTGGAAAGACACCTTCGATGGGATACCCGGGATCCTCCTGGCTCTTCCATATGGGCTTGCGGCTGACCGGATTGGCCGCAAGCCGATCATACTGCTGGCTTTGACGGGCCTGATGCTGGAAGAGTTCCTCACGCGCCTAATCCTTTGGTGGAGCGCGAGCGGCCTCGTCCCCTTGCGATCATTGTGGCTCGTACCATTGTTTCAACTCCTCGGCGGGGGCCCGCAGATAGCCACATCGATGGTATATGCCGTCCTCACAGACATTTATCCCATGGAAGAGAGGTAAGTATTCCCAAGGGTTCTCCTCTGCTCTTGTTACCACCCAGAGGCCTGACATTGAATCGGCACAGGGCGTCACTCTTCTTTCGCTTGGCCGCGGCGATTCTCCTCGGCGAGATTTTCGCAACGCCACTCAGCGCATTCCTGATGTCTAATGGATCGCCTTGGATACCGTCGCTGCTTGGATTGTTTTGTCAGTTTTTCGCCCTCGCAGCCGCAAGTGCTGTGCCCGAGACGCGCCCAGGCGCCACCCGCACTGAGCCGTCCGAGAGTGAGAGTGAGAGTCGCCAAGAGACACAAAGTCCACCCGATCGCTCCTTTAAAGGCTGGGTGAAAGGCGCCATTTTCCGATGGCGTCCCCAAGATGTGAACAGTAACATAATATATGTGATGACGGCATTCCTCTTCGCGAGTATCAGCAGGCAGGCCCTCCAGTTTCTCGTACAATACGCCTCGAAGCGCTTCGGCTGGACCATCGCCCGAGCCAGTATCTTGGTCACCGTCAAAGGAGTCATCAACCTCGCGCTGCTGCTCCTCATCCTGCCCAGGATATCGTTCCTTCTCAACAAGTACATGCCTCCTCGGCGGAAGGACTTGCGCCTTGTCCAGGCCAGCATAGCCTTTTTGGTGATCGGGACGGCAATAATGGCTGTCTCCGCAAGCCCGCCGTTGTTCATCACTGGAGTTTGCCTCTTCGCACTGGGCTGGGGCTACTTCTCGGCCCTCCGCAGCCTCGCTACAGAGCTCGTGGCACCTTCTCAGGTCGGCCTCCTTAACACGTCTATCGCTTTCGCCCAGAGCGTCGGGGGACTTGCTGCCGGCCCCGCCCTGGCTGCCGCGCTGAAACGAGGATTGGAGCTCGGCGGCTTCTGGACCGGACTCCCGTACATGATTGCGGCATTGTTCTTTGGCATGGCGGCCATTTTGACTTCCACCATTAGCATCACGGACGACAGCCACGCAGAAGAGGATAACACCGAGCATGACGCGCGACATGAAGGGTGATCAATCAGTCTGTATCAGGCTTTAGTCATGAAGTTTCTTCTGTCCTTCGAGATACACCTGGACTTGTAGAATGACGGTCCAACTCACCTACCAACCTGGTCGGGTTTTATCCATATGCAGCCGGGCTCTCGAGCTCTTAGCTCCTAGGACAGGGAATTCTGAAGTTTCACATTGGCAGTTGAATCACGATAGATAAGATGTGTTCAACAAAATGTTTTGTATTACGACCTGTATAGATTTGCTTCTCAAGTTCTAGGCCCCAAGAATCCAAGACTCCTCCCGTTCTTTGGATCCATGCAAGACGGTAGTATGACACAGAATCCGACTGGCTGGGTCTTGGGGATCATTAAGGGGGGGCTGACAACACCACCACGCGTTTATTTCTGTTAAAGTTTAGTGTGCGTTCAAATGTGATATCAATCACACTGTGTCCATTTTGGCACCGTGCTCCAAAAGCAACTTCACAATAGCGGTCGCATTCGCGTCTATGGCCAGCGTCAACGGCGTGTTGCCGACTTTGTCCCGGCAATTGGGGTCCGCGCGGTGCAACAGCAGCACCTTCACAATGTCCGGGAGATTGTAAAGGCTGGCCAGGTGGAGTGCCGTCATGCCTCGGTGATCTCTGATGTCGACCGGTGCTTGATACTGCAGGAGGAGTTGTACGATCTCGTGCTGGCCCTGCTGGGCTGCGCGGTGGAGAGCATGACAGCGGGGGGATCCGCCGCTTGAAGACTCCGGAGGTGTGGAACTTGCAGGGAGACTGATTGAGTCAATGGTATCGATCTCAACCGTGGCCCCGTGGCCTGTCAGGGGCCAATCGGGGACCGTGGCCAAGGCATCGGCGCCGACCTGCTGGGTCGAGTGCGTTGCGGTCCCCAGGGACGGGACAAAGTCCCATGCAGGCGCAGAGATAGGATGCCCAGATGCGTGGTCCCCCCAATCCAGCCATTCGGTCGATAACGCATTCATGTCTTGGAGAAATGACCGACACTCGGAGCTAGACGAAGTTGTGGGATCGGCGAGCTCCATGTCCAGGTTGGCATGGAGTTGAGACCTCTGCGGCGGGCCGCTTCCCATTGTCTCACCCAAGCCGGCCCAGTCACAAAACGCCCCTCCTCCTGGCGTCTGCGACAAATGCACGGTGGGATCGATAACTTTATCTTGGCCTGCAGTCAAGCTTGCACCCCTGGTTTGTCGATGGCCTGTTCCGATAATCCCAGCATTTAACACGCATGCTTGAGGCGTTTGAGACGGATGTACGTACGTGAACGGCGCTTGGCCTCTCTATTCCGCTTCCTTCGCTCGTCATCGTCTGTCTGATGTTCCACATGTACGATTTGACTCTGCTGGTTGTGCGCCCCATGGTGGCAGACGCAGAGAGGATGGATTTGAACTTCATGCATTGAGCCTGGAGGCGTGGAAGATTATAGCTTATTGCTCGAGTCCCACAAGCAATGTTTTCCGTGAATGCAACGAGCGCTCAATTTATCTGCCAGTAGAGAAGGCCTGGTGGAGGCGCCAAACGAAGTAGGGGATGTCGTTCCACTAACTTGATCCTCCTTCGCCACCAACCAACGGCTAAACTGGGTTTCAAGTTCGGCCCTTCAATGTCTGTAGGATTCAAGGCCTAGCTCCTGATAACGCAACATCAGGGGTCGGCAGATGTGGATAGCTGGGTACCTAAAATCCTCAAAATCATAAGGTCCTCGGGGCTTATTCATACCCATTCGTAATTCTTGCTCCACATCAGCTAATAGAAACCTTGCAACTGAAAGAAGAGACACGTTATATGCTCTCAAGAGACTCATTATAGACAAGATTAATACATGGGTGGGATCATCCAAGGACGTAATGTCAATGAACCCGTAACCAGATTTGCATGATGTATCCTAGAAATACATGTCAGGGCGCATAAGGCTGAGTATAGAGCTAGCTCTAGGGCCTTCCACAGGCCCTAACGTGCCCGGCTCTTCCAACCGCCTTTTCCACGTAAACACACACTTTTTAACTTTTTATTATTAGCTTAAACGAAAGTCAAATATCGTAACCAGTGTATAAATATAAAAATTTTAAAAAGCTATTTTTGTTTTTACTAATAATTAATATTTATTATTAAATAAAATAATACGGTTTTTTATATATTATTAACAATTTATAAATTATTACTTTATATTATTTATTACTTTTTAAAATATAAATTAATTATATTATATTATAAGTTTACAAAGGTGCTTATAAGGGGGGTGGTAGGTTATGTGGTACGCGTACTCACTTTATATAGTAGCAGAATAGCTAAGGTATGTGTGCAGAGGAAGATGCCCTAGGTCTGTCCCTTTTCAAATGTCGTAAGTAGTCCTGGGCTAAGCTTGGGTGATAGTTCATGCGTTTATTCGTCGAAACAGCCCGCAACTTCCATACACATACTTAACTTCTTGAATTTGATCTCTCTAGTAATCGGAGCGTGCATCGCCATGGCGTATATTCTTGGAAAGCAGATCCCACTTCCGCATCATCTTCTGAATGGCGCAGAGTTGCCTGAAGCTATATCACCTGTTCCTTGGAACCAATACGTAAACAATGTACACAGCGAACTGGATCTTCGGCGCAGTAGGCCTCATAACCTAAATGAACCTTGGATGACCATTTGCTGATAAAACGTCAGTTTTTATCGAAGATTATCATGACGGTACTCATCCCGATGTGCCGAGACTGCAGGCATACCGTTCCTTCAACTCTCCCCTGCTACATGTCAATCAATACTTATTTGCAACGGGTTGGCGACTTTATAAGGTCTATCTATCCAGGTCAGTTCAATGTTGGCTATACCGAATTTTAATCTCGGTCATCAACATTCGTAAGGCACCCTCTTCATTTCATATCTCACCATTTCCTCAATCTTTTGTTCCCCACACTGCAGTTTGACGGTCGTAACTAAAATAGACAGGACCAATCTCTGGGATTTCAGACATGTTGGATCTAGGAACAGATGGTGGTTACCCGAGCACTTCTCAGCTGAGCGGAACCACGTCGACCACGAGCCTTATCACGAGGGTATCACAACGCGGGCCACCGGGCAGGGCGTCGCTGACGGGTGGAACGAGAAGAGCAACATCTTCCATATCACCATTACGCATCCCGAATCAAACCCCCCACTCTCTTCTTCAGTCGCAATTCCCCGCCATACTAAACACATCGACGGGTTGCACAAAACATTGCCTGTTGCATGAAATTACGAAAGCCAGACGTTCCCCCGCAGGCAACACCTATCCCGCGGACTGGCGCTAACATGGGAAATCGAGGGTGGAGCTACAAGGGCGAGATGAGGTTTCGAGACTTCCACTCCAACTAAGTTAGTTACTGGAGGTCCTCTGTGACTTCAGGAGCTGGTGAGCGACTGTACCAAGCACCACCCGCACGACCGGCCCGACCTGGCCTAGGTGCGGGAGAAGGTGGCACAGGGCGTGGCCAGCAACCACTCAGCCAGTGGGGAAGTCTGTTGTCTTGCTAATTCCATCACCACGGCAAGTGATGTCGCAACGGGCCACGACTTGTTGCTTAGCCAAGACCTTTCTGGGGCAGACAACATTATCCCGTTCTTTAAAGAAAAAATAAATACAATTTACAGTATTCTAGCGCTGTTTGATGTTAGAAAAAGCAGGTCGATGAGTGGGTAAAACGGGGTGATGAGTGATCAGACTGTGGCGATGAGTGAACAAAGCCGTATAAACATATAGCCGCTTGCCTACAAAGCTTACAAATCACACAAATCTATTCGCCCAGGAAGCCGTTGACTCGCCGTATACGCATATATGACCGCGACTTTTAGTTTCTTGCAAGCTTGGCGCCTTTGGCAGTTTACCATATCTCCCGCCAAACTTCGCCCTCTCGGTACTAGGAAGCTCGCACCTCACTCGGCTCTGCTGAATGAGTGAGGCCACTTCTCCCTTGCTCCGTTCCCCCTCGTGGCCGGCAAAGCCAATCTCGATATAACGGCGTTTCAGTTCCGCCAAACGCTGCCATCTTCGTTTCCTCTTCCAGAAATTCTCCATCCATTCAATAACACCTCGCCATGGACACCCTCACGAAGAAGACGATAAGTACGAAGCGTGGCTTTGAGTACACATATTTCGTGTCCCCCGCCAAAGATGGCAAGCCCACTCTGCTCTTGCAACATGGCTGGCCTGATGAGGCGGCCGAATGGGAGGGCCTCATAGCCAACTACCTGCGGCCCGCAGGCTACGGAGTAATCGCACCTGACCTGCTCGGATATGGCGGGACGTCAAAGCCAACAGACCCAGCGGCATACAAATACATCGATCTGACTGCCGACATGGTCGAGATAATGGATGCGGAAAATATCGACAAGGTCATTTCCCTTGGTCACGACTGGGGTTCCATCCAGGCCCAGAGGCTCTATAACTTTCATCCCGAGCGCGTCTCTGGTCTCATCATAGCTAATGTGGCGTATACGCCCCCGACCAAGGAACCATTTGATGTTGATGCGCTTATAGCGCTGACGGAGAAGATTTATGGGTACGGCACACACTGGTATTGGAAGCTATTTACAGCGGATGATGTGAGTCTTTTTATATATGCGCCAAAGCTAATGCGCGGTGTGCGAGGTACGCTGCCTCGCACAAAGCCGTCCCCTCCCTTCAGCGGAGACCCGCTCGACAGCACAGAAATATGAACTTCCGATGGCCAACTGACTTGAATCATTCTAGGGGGCAAAGGTCTTGAAGGAGAACGTAGACGTGCTTTTCGATCTGATCCACGATCCCGATTCGGGGAAGGCAACATTCTGCACCAAAGACGGGATGCGCAAGGCATTGCTCAACAGGGGTGATGGCTTTAACATAAAGCGGCGCCCATACGCTACTGAGAAGGATAAAGAGGCGTTTGTCGAGCGAATGAAGCGGGATGGCTTCGAGGCGCCGATGTGCTGTAAGCTATTTTCTATTAGATTCGTTTGGATCCTATCTAAAGCTTGGAAAATACTGCTATTGTCCTCACGAAATACTGACGTGGCCTCCCCCTGCCCCGTTCTAGGGTACACGAGCTACGCGTTTGGCTACCAGGTCGACGAGCCGAGTCCCGGCGGCGAGGTCGTAAATGTCCCCACGCTTTTCCTGGGATATGATCAAGACCCCCCCTGCAGGCCAGAGAACATTGTCCCGGTTGTGCAGCAAGGTCTGCTGCCTCAATTGACAAGAGTCGAGCTAAAAGGTGGCCACTGGGGCTTGCTTGAATTTCCCGACGAGTTTGGGAAACATGTGACACAATGGCTTGAAAAGACGTACGGATTCGCAGAGCAGTAACCACCTGTCGATGACGCCTGCACTCTTTTACATGTTTTGATTTCTTGCAGATAGTATTCTATCACATCTTTTACTCACTATTGTGTAGCTTTACTGTGGACCAGAGGTAACGTTATCGCCGTGCCCAGGGCACTGGGCCAACAGAGGAACTCTATAAAGAGGCGCATATTTTTAGACTGCGGCGGAAGTGTTGAAAGGACAGACAAAAATAATTAGATACTCAAGTATGCTAGGCGAGCCTCGCAGCTTACAGAACATAAAGAGGAATGAGAAGGAAATGCAAAGTGTGGCATGGGAATAGTCTATTCAAGGAGTACAATGTAATACTAACTAACCTCCATCAAGCTATGGTAAGCCGGATTGAGCCTTTGATCGCCAGAGGCATGGACAACTTGAACATTGCTGCTAATTGAGTCATCGACTGGGGACATGATGCCGCCGAGCTCCTCAACTGTGACCCATCCCACGAGGTAATTCTCAGAGCTCGATAGCTGTTTCGCCCATCCCACTGGCCGTGTCTCTCCCCAATGTGTCCGGCAAAATAGGGAGGTCAATAGAATTTCCTCCAAACTCAATACCAGTGGCACCCTGGACCATGACTCGCCGGGTCCTCTGACAAGGCCTGATGAGCTAGAGGGCCATTCGTTAGTATGGATAGCTCACAGTAGTGGATGCTCAGGCGGACCACATGAAATGCGGGCGTGGAATTGTCAGTCCACCAGGGCTGAAAGGGGTGGGG
>LJJS01001858.1:65114-101972 GCA_001447215.1 Diaporthe aspalathi
GGGGCAGGGGCAGGGGATGGCCATACGCATAATTAACTCACTTACCTTGGACGAAGATCAGCGTCATGGCAGTAGTTGCTAACCTGGATGCACGAGGGAACCCGAGGGGTGGTTGGGTATGGGTTGGGGTTGGTTTTGGATTGGGAAGGCAGGAGGCTGAGGGACCGTTGCGGGCGGCATGCTCGTCGCGGCGGGGAGGAAGCTGGTCGGGGAGTCGCGGATGCCGTGGAAGGCCATGGAAATGGTAACGACGGCGTGGTCGAGCACCTCGTCGTAGAGATCGGGATCCAGCTCCACCTCCCCTATATACCACACCGGCCTGACGTAACAGACGAGGTCCTCATCCCTGGTATTGAACGGGATGAAGAACTTTTCGCGCGCAAGTTGGAGCAGGCCGGCGTAGTTGTCAGGCTTGCGGACGAGGCGACGCCTGTCGTTGTAGATGACGATGATCCCCATGGATAGAACTTGAGCAGCGCGTTGTCGGTTGTGCTTCGAATTCTGTGCTCCAGGGCTGTTGGGGGCCCTGGCCGAGAGAGATGTTTTGTGGGCGTTCTGCTGACGGTCGACAGCTGATTGTTGTCACTGCAGGCCTGTTGCCGCAAGCTGAGAGGTACTGTTGCTGAAGGAAGATGATGGTTTAATATGTGTTGAGTACTCCCCGTCACCTGTGTTGGAAGGGTAAGGAGGCTAACAACTGTGTTTCAACACTACAACGAAGCGGCTTCTGATGAACTGGTCAATAGCTGGTTTTGCCGTGGAAGAGCAGAGTGGCAGGTGCTCAAGCGGTTTCGGTCAGCCGCAGCAGCAGCAAAGATTGAATGTTTATTCTTTTTCCAGGGCTTCCGAGTCCAAGTAGCTGCCCTCCCAGTCCCGCCTTCCTCCAAGACGGCATTGCAGGTACCTCCTTCCAGAGTCAAAAGAAGACCATGACATGATGAAATCAGACATTGAACGCCGGCCTTGGGATATCATCACAGTAATAAGAAGCTCAAAAGGTCCATGAGATGCAAGGGAAAGCCCGTCGATATCCCAACCACAGTTGCCTAGTCATGATGACTCGACCAAGTGTTACTTCCTCAGATGGGTCCCTTGAATGCACCCGAGTGCCGTGCCATTATGTTCTGTATGGCGGAAAGCCAGGAAAGGTGGCCGACTGTCAGCGGTCTGTCAGTTCGCTTGTGGGAGGCTACAAGACTTCCAAGGCAGACTCACGTAGCCTTGTTTGGCTAGGAACTCCTCCGCCTGTCTTTGCCGCATGGCCTCGTATGCCTTTTGCTTCTCTTGTGCGAGGTCGACAGACTCGTTCAGCGGCCTCGAAGACTCGGTCGAGCCGCGGGGGTCTCGTAGTTTTGAGTAGTCGGTAGGGTTGCCCGACTTGGAGCGGGAGCCCTTGGAGAAGATGTTGAGCTTGGAAGGCATTGCTGTGAGTCGGGTTTCGTGTGCGGTGGGAAGGGTTCTTGACGGCGGAGGACGTGGTTTAGATGGGTTGTGGTGTACAATCGTAGAGTATTGTGTCGAGTTTGTGAGAGCAGTGTGTGTGTCTCTTTGGGGTATGGCAAATACAGTGGCAAGTACGGTAGCTTTCTAAGTTGATGCCTCAGGGCCGGATATCGCAAGCACTTATACCTACCGTCTGCCTGCACGGCCTCGTCACGACGTGCTTGGCAGACTTGCATTGTTATTTCTGCCTGACAGCCCATGAGTCGCACAAAGGGCGCAGTGGAGGTCACATTTTGGCGCCGCCGGCGTGTCAAGGCCAGGCTGTGTTCTGCTCATTGGGTCTGCATCTCTTAGTTCTGGTGCCATGTTTGTCCGTCTTACTCAACCGGTCTGACTCCGAGATGACGAGATCGGAACTCAACGCAACCGCACGCGCGTCTCAGTCATCCCGCGTGAAGTTCGGGTGACTAATCGATTTCGGAGTTCAGCTGCAAGCACGCGTGCATTTTATATCCGATGGTCAACCTGGACAGGGAGGATCCGGTCCAGCCTGAAGCGGCTAGAGCAGCAGAGGCGAGCGCCTCTGCGACTTGCGGAGTATTCTCAGGCGAACTCCGAGCTCCGAGTCATCCAACGTCCCTCTCATCACCTGGACTCCGTCGATATTCCCGCAGGCCCGCACCGCGACAATTGTCGTGTATCCGTCATCTCTCTGGCCGCTTCTCTGGGCTCTCTGCTGCTATTCGCATACACCGAGATCTGCCAATCGTTGTGTTCTTGGAACTTTGACCGCGTCGTTTGTGTCCTCAACTTGTGATAGTACCTGCATGTGCAAGTGTATCCACCTCCAGAACCAATGTCCCGAGTTACCAACGCCGGCGTCCAGAGCGCCTATTCTGCCCGCAATGCCAGCTCCAGCCTGACCGAGAAGTATAGACGGAACGGGAAGCTCCAGTCCTGCGAGCCGTGCCGGAAGAGCAAGCTCAGGTGCGATCGTGAGTTCCGACCCTCCACCGGACAGAATTCTCCACTGTGCTCAGGTGCATTGTCCGACTCCGTCTGAACGGACCAGGAGTCCTGGACAGGTGAACCTGTTGAAACAAGAAGAGCAGACCATCTATGAGTTTCTCAAAATTGAAATTATGACTGACAATTTCTTTTTCCCAAGATGTGGTTCCGGCTTGTGGGCGGTGTGTCAAGCGTCAGCGAACAGACCAATGCTTTTACCACCCCAATCCACTCACACAGGTCAGATACCCATCTTTCTCCCGATTTTCTCACACAATTTCATGAACACTTTCATAAACTTCGGCCGAGAGTCCATGGGCCAGCCAATCCGCAGCGCAGAAGCGTTTGTGTCACCCTTTCTTTCTGTGGTCTATCGCCACGTACTGACTTTGCCATCAGCAAAAGACTCGGACGCCTCCGAGAACAATCCCGACACCTTCTTCCTCCACATCTCAGGCAAGCCCACATGTGGTAGCCCAGTCCATTGAGTCAGACTCGGTGTCCACTGACAACTCGGAACCATGGACCTCAAGTACCCCGGCCCCGTTCAGCTCCGATACCTCCAACACTCCAGCTCCAGGCCATGTTGTATGCCAGCCCTTCCATAGGGCAGCCTCTGCACCTCTGCTGGACAGCGGGCGTGCCCCAGAGGTGCGGAAGAATGCAGGCTTCCTCGGCCCGAACTCGTATTCGAACATCTTGTCCGAAGGCCTGTGCATCCTGGAGCCCATTTCCACGGACTTGGATACCGCTATGAGTACCCAGCAGCAAAGGATCTACATCAGTCATGAGAGGATAACACAAGGGTGCAAAGTGCTTGCATTCTTTAGGCGAACGTCCTTGATACACCGGTTCATCTCGCGGTGGTATGAAGTATGCGAAGGCACCCAAGGCATGGTCATCGAGCCCATCATGAAGGAGTGGCTGCTGAAGCTCTGGCTCGACCATGGGCCGACCCTCAAAAGCCAGGAGCCAGCCAAGATACGGAAGCTGAGTGAGCTGATCTGGCGCAACACTTTGACGCCCCTGGTATTCAATGGACAGACTACCGCCTTGGAATGGGCGCGTCTGGCCACGGGTCCAGGGCTTCGCTGGGAGACCTTGGGGCTGATCGCCGCCAACATCGGGCTCTGCGCAATTGAGTCGTCCGAGTCGGACCAGCTGTTCGTTGAAGGGGAGGTGACTCGCCTGTGCCTTATAAACCTCATGAAGCAGATCTCAGAAGATTGTCTGGGCTTCTGCCGGTATTGTGAAGTGCTTGATGACTTGTTCATCTGGCTGCTATCCGAGGACTCGGCCCTTGTAGGTGCCTTCAAGGGAGACAGAGATTACTCTGCCTACAGGGCAACAGGTGAAGCGCATAGCGCAGTCATTGCTATGGGTCTACACCAGGGCATCAAGGCTGACGAGAAGGTGCCCTTCTTCCTGGCCGAGCTGCGCAAGCGTGCCTTCATCTGCGCTTACTTCCAGGAGATCAGTCTCGCATCCTTCCTCGGCCGCCCGCCGCGGCTTTCATATCGATATTGTACGCTTGATCCGCCTCTGGACCTGACAGAGAGACAACTGTGAGTACCATCCCAGGAACGCCCAAGATTTCGCTGCCCCATTGAATGGTGGGGTGCCGTGGCGGGGGTGCAGCTGAATGCAGTACTGACCAGAGACGATGGACAGCATACAAACGGGCGCTGAGCTCGAAGCCATACTGGCGTCTCTCGACAAAGATGGATACAACACAGCCGGTGTCTTGCAGGTCGCAGGCTGGACTCGTTCATGTCGGTTCCCCCCCCCCGATTGATCTCCAGCCTTAAGTTAATGTGTGCTAGACGCCAACTGCGCCATGCGTCGCGAGGATGTCATTGACCTTGCCCTGGGCCACTACACGCGCGACGAAGTCCTCGAACGAGCCAAGGTCATTCAAGAGAAGCATGATGTGCACTGGGAATCGCTCCCGCCCTTCCTGTCCAAGCGATCCAGAGAGCCGTTTGACTTCACCGACCCCATCATGGCCAAGCCGCTGCACGCCCTGCAGATCATGGTGCTGCGCAACGGCCGGCGCTCCAACGAGCTGCTGCTGCAGCGAGGTAAGTACACACACCCGCCTGCGTCGGACACCGCTCTCGCGCGCGACAATGTCAAGCTGACACCCAGGCCCCGCACGCAGTCCTGATCCGCAAGACAGGCGCCACGCCCGAGAAGCTGATCGCCACCGCCCTCGACATCTTCAAGGACATCCTGCAGCTGACACACCGGCACGACATCGTGACCATGTTCCGGACGAGCTACAGCTTCATCATGAGCTCGCACGGCCTCCGCAGCGCCGCCATCGTCGCCATCGAGCTGCTCAAGCAGGAGATGCTGCCCCAGTACCCGGAGCGGCCCCTGCTGCCGCGCAGCCAGACCATCCAGGACCTCGCCATCTTCGCGTCGCGCCTCGGCGCCGTCCAGCCCACCGACGGGTGCTACAGCGTGTGCGAGCAGGGCAAGAGGGTCATCACCAAGATCCTCGACAGGATCCTCAGCCCCGGCCCGCCCGTGGCGCCGCAGCACAGAACGGACGGCGGCGGCGGCGGGGACGCCTGCGGTCACGGCGCGCAGGAGGAGCAGCATCTGCAGCCCCACGCGCAGCAGCAGCAGCAGCAGCAGATGCAGGGGATGCAGGGGATGCAGGGGATGCTGCCCATGATGGACATGGACGGCGCCCCGATGAACACGCTTGGGTCCATGAACGGGATGGTCATGTGCCTGCCGGACATGGGGTACTCGATGGGCATGAACGTGGGGTTCGGCGCCGAGCCTCCCATGAGCTCGGGTCAGGACTCCGACTTCATGAGGTGGCTGGACTCGATGGAGTGGGCGAGGATGGACACATGGGGCAAGCTATGATTTTCGTGTCTCGTGGGGGCAGACTTCTTCGTGCTCCGGAGTTCCATTGGCTCTGGCTTACAGTACAAAATAACAAACGTTTCACACATGCAACACTCGTGCTACCGAGATACATCTGCGTTTTGTTTTGGGACGCTCAACGGCACGGCGTATGGGAGACACTCGCGGGCAAGAGGGCGGCAGGAGTCAGAACTCATCGCGATTGATTTCTATCTGCGTGTGGCACACTGAAGTGCTTTTTCCCCATCCCGGGGACTTTCGAAAGTGTGGTAATATTTCGAGGTTTCCGGCACTCCGACCGGATTAGTGGTGTCGACAAAGGAAAGGAGGGGCGGTCGGAGCCATAAGAATAGTTGTTGGGGTGCCCGCAGGCCGGAAGAGAGGAGAGCTTGTTGCGTGTTAGTTAAGTCTTGTGTCATTCCACCACGGTCCCTCGAGACGGGAAGGGAGCAGAGTTCTGAGGTTTCACTCACTGGTGTGGTCGGGAGAGGTTACTGCCAGTGCTTTGATGCCGGCGTGTCGTCTTGCGCGCCAAAGGCGCCCCTCTGGGTCCTGTTGGGCGGCGGACCACCCCAGAAATCCGACCCCCAGCGTACTGCCGGGCCGCGGCCCTCCCTCTGTTTACAAGTGTTAGAAGAAACATGCCTCACGAATCCCCTGTGTTTGGAGGCTCCCCCATGACCGGTGGTGGTCCTGTTGAGGTCTTGGGGTGGTGGTGGTGGTTGTCCATACCAGGCTTGGTTGTTGCCGTTGGGGCCGGGCTCCTCCTCATCGCTCTGCTTCTGTACGAGATTGTTAGCCCGGGGGCGCTTCTTGCGGCCGATGGTGGTCCATCCGGTGGCGCTCCCTTGGATCCTCGGCCTCGGGGAACCATAGGTGACCTCGGCAGGGTCACGACGTGGACGAGGGCCACCGAAAGCCTTGGGTATGGAAGGTCCATGAGGATGTCCCTGGTTCCCATGGTACTGGGCCTGGCCGTAACCTTTGAGCTGGGGCCGTGGAGGGCTCCAATCGCTGGCTCCGGGGTGTTGGTTCTGATGTTGAGGATAATGACTAACCTCTGAGTGAGCGGCCGGGTAGCCGTTGGCCGTGTCACCATTGGTGTGGCCGTTGGTGACGTTGCCGTTGGTGAGGTGGCCAGCCTCGCTTTGGCCGTTCTGGCCGGTAGCTGTACGAGAGTACCACTGGTTAGCAATGCCAATCTCGCCGGGTGCTGTGTTCCATCCTCCTTGATCGCCTCCCCAGTTTTCAACTCCAGCATCCGTGGGAGAAGAACCACGGCTCTGCAGATAATGAGGAGCGTTGCCTCCTCCACCATAGTACGGAGTATGTCTCCCGGGAGAAGGAGTCCTGTGACCCCCATATGGTTGCCCGGACTCATCAATAGCTCCCCATCGCGGAGCCGTCGGTAGCGAGCGTCCTCTGTCGTTGTGTGACATAATACCTTGGAAGTATAGAGCCATGGGAGAAGAAGCAGCAAACCAGTTACGATTGGCATCGTCGGAATGAGAAATATTGTTCTTACCCTCGTCCTCGTCTTCCTCCAGGCCACCAGCAAGGTGCCTGGCGTGGGTCTCACCGACCAGGTTGTTGTCGCCTCGGCCGGGCTCGGCTCCGGCATAGTAACCGGCCAGCGTCTGCTGGCTCGGCTGGTCCTGCTGCTGCTGGTTCCACGGCTTCAAGTCAGCAGTCTGATCGTACTCGTCCTGAGGATAAAAGTTCGATCCCCCAACGGCCTGCCCAATCGCCTCCTTGCAGTCCTTGAGGTTGGGCACGAGATCCGCTGACAGCCGAAAGCGCTCAGACGCGCCGCCCCAGCCGCGGCCGAAGGCATCTCCGCCGGGGAAGTCGAGCTCGAGGCTCAGGGAGGAGTTGTCAAATTTGTGTGAGGACCCTCTGGGCCTGTTTGTGCTCACCTGGTTGCCACCAGCCGTGGCGTCGAGGTCGCCAGCCTCTGCGCCGACGACGTTGCCGCAGCCGTCGGTCCGCCGAACCTGTTTGTGACGGTGAAGGTTAGAACCGTGTTTTCCAGGCAATGGCAGGATGTATTCCCTGGTGAGGGGGTGAGCTACATTTATTTGTAATTCGGCCCCACCATGTACTGCGCCGTAGGCGCTCGCATCGACCTCCACCCAGTTCTGGAGGAGGACCCCGGTCAGGCTCCTTGGCTGGAACATGATGGCGAGGTTGTAGACGGACGACACCCGTGGGAAGTGGCGCCTGATGGCACCCAGGAGGTCTCCGTAAGTGGCGGGACGAGCGACCATGACGGTCCGCTCGCCCAGGGTGAGGAAGATGGTGGAAGACATTATGGTTGGTCTGTGGATTTGAAGTTGTTCAAATCTCAGGCCAATGGGAGAATTGGGAGAGGAGAGATTGGGTGTCGAGATTGTGAAGAAGTGACTCTGCTCTTGGTGCTTTGTTTGGGACCAAGAGGGCTGTTGGAGAGTCTTGGGTGAACGAGTCGGAAAGTTGACGAAAGCAACGCGTTTAGAGCTTTTTCACAAAGCCTTGCAAAACAACAGACAGCGGCGGGCCGCACAAGGCTGAAGCAGGAGGGGGGGTGGCTTTTGCTGAGGGCAGTTAAGTGACCCACAAGCTGCTAGCGCCCCCAACCTCAGAAAACTTTCAGACGAAAGCTCTCTGGACCTCTGATACTAGTCACCGAGTTCCCCTCTGGGAGCAATGGGACACAGTATAATCTTCATCGGTCACCTGCATGCAGCAGCGTGTTGTAGTCTCCTGTCGTCTGTGTTTGTGCTTATCCTCTGATAAGCATGGACAACCCCTTTCCAGCTGAAGCCGTACTGGTGAGCTGTTCTCCTGGGCTCGTATGGATCTCGCTGGGAATGCCTTTGTGAGGAAGGATACCGTTCTACTCCCTCTGAAGAAGAGCGCAATCAATGCGAGCGAGCTGTGATAATAAGAAGCTTCGAAATCCCGTGTGCTTGATGTCCCCAATGATCTAATCTGGTCAACGACTGCTCGTTGATTTGACACGGGTCCGAGCTTGATATCTGGAGAAGCGTTTGTCGGCAAGCCAAGGAGGGCTGTGGGTGCTAGATTGCCTGTGTTGAGATCAAGTACTTCCGTCGGTGTAGGTTGCTTGAAGACAAGTTGATAAGTTGATGAGACCCTGTAGCAGCGTAGGATGCGCAGGGATATGGCCATACGCAGAGTATATCCGCTGTTGACTGTTTGTCTGACGCAGTTTGGATAGGTAGGGGCCAAATTGTGATGGCCAAGGTATGTCGGACTCAAGTTTGTGTGGAGGTGGGTCAAGCCATTCGAGGACTTGACGCTGACTCTGTGTAAGAATATGTCTAAATACACAGTGATGTCAGTACTGTAACGTATTATACTCTCATTCAGATAGTAGCCAGGGCTATTTGAGAGGAGTTGATAGCGGACTTACATCTTCTTGAGTATGTAGTATGGAAGTGGTGAGTGGTGATACCCGAAGGGCAAGAGAGGGTTTCGGATGAGAACACACAGCTACCAGTCCCGGCACGTATGTTTTGCACAGATGCCGTCTCTCGTTGATGGCTTCCGAGACAGTGGAGCGAGTATGACGGATATGAGTTGCCGATGTCTTTGATCAGATGAGGTTCCGAATGGAAAAATAAGGAGGAAGCGATGATGTTGTGTCACTGTCTAACAGTTGGTAGACTGAAACAGCCAATAGAGCAAATTAGATCCGCAAAGATGCGTTTGGATCAATACGCAAGAAAGTAAAGGCGACTCGAGTGTCATGCGGGCCAAGAAAGACGAGTTCTGATAGTCGATCTTGGAAATGTCCCACAAACGGAGCTGGTGGCGTATGTGTTCGGTGTTGAGATGAAAGTTTGGTTTCAGCAAGATTTAAAGGGTGAGCAACGCTCTGATCAAGACTCTTGATTGCTCGTATGCCCCTCTGGCTTGCTCGAGGTAGCGTTCTTGATGTTGTCAATGGAGGCAAAGCCAACGCCTAGAATCGATCGAACTCACCTGGTGCCAGACGTGATAATAGCTCAGGAGGCAGAAATGCTAGCCTAAGTGACTGTTTTCAAACAGGAGATCAAATCCGCCTTCATCCCAAACGTTCGAAAAGCCGGAAGACCTCCTGATGTCGTTCTTTTGGTTGAGATCGTCAGTGTAGCAGGTTGGCCCTGTTGGCCCTGTTGGCCCGGCGAGGGCTGTTGTTGTCGCCCAGGGGGGAACCTGTCAAGTGGACCAGGGGGTGATGGAAGCTCGGAATTGGCTGGCAAGGTGAAGAAGAATGAACAGATGGAGGCTGCCACCTCTTTTGAAAAGATCCAGTAGATGAGGATGGTGAGCAGGTCCAGTTCCTGACAGGAGGAAATATTCGGCTTGTGTCCTGTCAGATGAATGGAAGTGACCAAAAGGTATGAGGAATGGTGGATTGGCCGTGGAGCTTTCTGTCTCAGGGGAGGATGAAGGTTTGTGCAAACAACTTGTGGCCCAGGGCCACGTCAAAATGGTGGGAGGGGGAGTCAACCGTTGAGTGGCAGTCTGTGAAACGAAAGGAGACGCGGCTCAGATACTGGTTCGAAAGGAAGATGCTTCCGAGCCAGTGATAGCTAATGAAGGAGGAAAGATGGCTGTTGAGGTGGTAGCCTTTGAGAATGACAAGGCTACCTAGCTCTTCCGACGGGATGCGAAGACGAGGGAAGGGTGGCCACTTCGAAGGGAGCTTGTGCGACGGAGGATGTTATGAAGCAGGAAGCGGCTGGGGGAGAGGGGGAGACAGTCGGCACAGTGATGACTCGTGATTGGGGAAGACGAGACTGGTCAGGTACCAGCAGCTGAGAAGCCAAAGGGGTCGTCAGCAGGTCATAGCAGGTGAGCTGCGAAGCGAATCAACCAGCTAGTGAGCAGCTGGTAAGAAGGGAGCTTGCCGGGCTGATGACGGCGGATAAGGTGAGAAGGGATGCGTTACCAAGTAGCAGTCAGAAGGAAGGGTAGAAGTGACCAGCAAGAAGGAAGGGGGCGAGCCAGCAGAAGTAGCCAGGTTTGTGCTACTGTTGACAAGGTATGAAGCACGCATATCAGGAAGAAGGGCAGAGGTGACCATCGAGAAAGAAGAGGTGGTTTGGCTGAAAGTAGCAAGGCTCATGGAGCTGTCGAAGAAGTTCGCAGTGCGCATGTCAAGCAGGTCGGCAGGCCTGATATCGCCAGTGTGGCTTTGAATGGGCACAGGAAGCCGGGTGTTGGTGAGCTACTTAGGGGCGAGTGTACAGGGCAGAAAGCAGTGATCCTGAGCTCGGCATTGCCGAGTTATGGCCACAAACCTGTGGCTAGGGCTTCTTCAGCTCACAGTCAGTTGATCAACACGTAAACTATGTGGTCTGGTCTACGTAGCAAATGCGGATGAATTTGTGAACCACATTGAGCCTTCAGCTTGATCCTTCTCAACCAATTCCTCCAGGTCGAGGTAGCATCCCCCTTGGGGGGCCAGCAAGTCTCAAGGCTGGGAAAGGTACATGTCCTTGTGAACCCTGTTGCCTGACAACCAACTGTTTGGGCACACTCTCAAGAGTTGCTCGGCATGAGATGGCGAAGAAGCATGCCGCAGTTCAAATCTCCTTCCATGTCCACCGGCCCCGAGGTTCGTTTATCATGTCTTCGTAGAGCTTCAATCTGTGAGTGATGTCTTTCAGAAAGTAGTGCCCATTCACAAAGGTAGTCTAAGGTGTGAAGACCTGCGTCTTGATGTGCTCACTGAGGTTGATGAAATTGCCTCCAGGCATAGGATGATATCCAGTTTAAATGTAAGCCATTCGGCCAACACATGTGTGTCTAGGTAACCACCAACTGTGCCACAATTGTGCCTTCGGGGCTTGCTGGGAAGCTGGCGTCTGTGTGATTCTGTGCGGCACAGGGAGGGCTCCCTCTGTCTCCAGTGTTGCGGCTTTGTCATTTGGGGAGGTCAGCCTGCTCCATGATTAGTCGGCTCTCGAAGCTGTTGGGCCAGTCCATTAGGACTACCTAACCTAGACTACTTCGACATACTTGCTTTGTGGTCTCGCGTGATGTCCTTGGTTCGATTCCCGAGTGCCGCGAGAGCCATGGGCCCTTGACCCCCTTTTTGGCTAACCGGAGCCGAGCTCGGCCGAGTCGCTGTGCCCATGCCCGTGTTGCTCCGAAAGGGCGCGCTCCTCCACTCGGCAGCTGACATCAGCTTGATAGGCTGCTGCTGTTTTGGAAGCCATGGCAAGGCAACAAACTCCTGGGTTAGCAGCTTTCTCTTTTGTCTCCCGTCTCATCCGCTGACCCCTTGGAAGAATCTCATTTTGGGCGTCTCTCGAGATATAATCGACCAGGAAAGAATATGTCCGCCAAATCGAGAAACCTTTACCCAGAACTGCGGAGGAGGGAAACTCCAACGGCAAGCGGGTCGAAGGTGGTGAGCTACAGCTCAGACCTCGGCAATGAGAAGCCCATCTTGACCCTGGTTCACGGATATCCGCAATCCTCGTTCATGTAAGCGGCCTGGAGAAGAGCACTTGGTCGATCCTTTCATGCAGGCTGCTGACGAGATCTGCGTGCAGCTGGCGTCAGGTCGTCCCGAAGCTCAGCAGCGAGGTATCACTCTTCGTGCCAGAGCTTCCGGGCTACGGCATCAGCAGCCCGGCGGAGAGCAGCGCGCCTAGGGACATCGGCGGTGCGCTCCTCGAGGCTCTTCAGTCCGTTTTCAACCTCTCCCCGGAGTCACCTCGGCGAATCATCCTCGCTGGGCACGACCGCGGCGCGCGCATCTGCCATCGCCTGGCTGTGTCAAGAGCCGACTTCCCCTTTGCTGAGATCATCGGCGCAATCCTGATGGATATCGTCCCAACCAAAGTCCAATGGGACAACTTCTCGAACCCGGCGGTTGCGACGGGATACTTCCACTGGCCACTGCTGGCCAACGTCGAGATCGCTGTCCAGATGATCAAGGCGTACGGTGGGAGCAAGTGGTGCCGAAACGGGCATCTCAGGTTGGCCGGAAGCCAGGAGGGCCTAGCCAGGATCCAGTCGGACGGTGCCGTTGACCTCCACGCGGAGCTGTTTGAGGAAGAGCAGACGCTGCGGCATACCTGTGAGGACTACGCGGCCGGGGCTGGGCCGGAGTATAAGAGGCAGGAGGAGGATCAGAAGGCGGGTGCAAAGATCAACGTCCCGACTCTGGTCATGTTCTCCCAGAAGAACCTTGGTGCGAAGATGGATGTAGCTGAGATCTGGAAAGAATGGATTAATCCTGGCGTCTGGTATGAGGCGGTCGCACTGGGGAACGGTATTGGGCACTACATCCCGGAGGAAGGCCACGATGTTGTTTCGGAGAAGGTGCTCGAGTTCCTGAAGGAGCATAGCTGAGGCACATGCACATTTCATTGATGAGCTCTTTTCAAGCATGCATAGAAATGGAGCGACAGCTTCAAGACGGAAACATGGGCTGCGGGCAGACTGTGCGTGTGAGCAATCCATTTCTATCATCCGGCACCTGAAAAGCGCAGCACTCATGATGAGACCTGTCTTGCCAGTTGAAGATCGGGATGTCTCCAAATGCATCAAGATCCATGTAGCCTGGAAGTTCTGGCTGCAAAGCTGAAAGGCACAAAGACTCATTGGGAAGGGGGGGGGGGAGACAAGCGAGAGGATTGACGTCACTTGTTCGTGTTCGTGTCACAGCAGCCGCTGGCCGAAGCTCGCCCCCTCAACAAGGCTCAATGCTCTGCGCTCGGGTAAAGCCCGCCACCCCAAGCAACCGAGCAACACAATTAACAGGAGCATGGCTTGAAGATGCCTGGCATTATTGAACCTGTCAGCATCGTGGGCAGGTATTTCTGGCTGGACGGGCAACGAGTGAGTGCTATGTGTCCCTGTGGGGAGCGGCTTTATCTGGACTGCATGTGGCCAGAATGTTAACCTCGCCGACAATGGGCTGCAGTTCCTGGTGAGGGGGGTGGTGTACCAGGATCATCGCAGGTCGCCAGGCTCAAGAAGTGACCAGCTCGCTGATGATGGGATCGAAGCCCCGCGACGGGACCTGACAGCTTTCAAGGAGCTGGGGCTGAATACGCTCCTCGTTTGTAAGTTTTGGCCACGGTGGAAGCCTGAGCGAACAATGGCAACAACGTATTGACCTTGCACAGACGAACTTGACCCTGCGACGAGCCATGATTCGGTCATGAAGCTGCTACAGGATGCTGGCATCTTTGTTTTGGTTGTAAGACCATCCGGAAGAGATGCTGAAACGCTGTGGTGCTTCGTGAGGTGCTGATGATTTTCCAGTGCTTATCCAGTCCGAAGGCTTCCATCGACAGGAATGCACCGCTTGAGTCCTACAATCAGCAGCTGCTGCGACACTGCTTCTCCATTGTTGATTGCATGGCAGCCTACCCTAATACATTAGGCGTGCTGGCTGCGAGCGAAGTCATCAACAGTCCCGGCTCGACTTCTGCAGCATCTGTCATCAGGGCAGTCGTCAGAGATACGAAAACTTACATGAGGATGGCTTGGGAGATTTCGGAACAGCGAGTACTGCCAGTTGGCTACTGTGCTGCATTTGTCGAGAGCCTCGCAAGGCCAACATTTGACTATCTCACCGCTGGATCTAGCGACGGATCGATCGACTTCTACTGTGTGAGTCACCGTCATGAGCGCTTACTAGGTGCCTCTCCCTGATGACCTTCCGCAGATGAACAACTTTTCCTGGGTCGGGAAAAACTCATCCATGGAACTCTCTGGCTACGATCAGCTGGCAAGTACTCTGATTCCCAGAATCCCACCCCAAGCCATAGCAAATGGTTGTCACCCATCTCTGTCAATTGGTAGTCACTGACGGGAGGCCTTGTCCGCTGCGCAGGTCCACAACTTTTCAGATACACATATCCCGATTTTCCTCTCTGAATACGGTCATAATGCTGTCCGGCCCCGAGTATTTCACGAGACAACAGCCATCTACTCCCCAGAGATGACGCCCGTGTTTTCCGGCGGCTGCGTGTACGAGTTCTATGAGGGCCCAAACAAATACGGTATCGTTGAGATAAAGGACTCTCCCGATGCGGCCAAAGCGCTGCGCAAAGGCTCCGAGTACAGGACCCTCAAAGAGAGGCTTCTGGAATGCACTGTGCCGCCCGCCACACACGAAGTGACAGCTTCAGATCAGACCCAAGTCGAACCGCGGCCGTTTCCAATTCGACGGTATCCCTGGAGGCCATCAGACGAACTGCCTTCTTGCCCTGTGGAGTGGGGGGCTGTGCGCTCGCAACTGGAGCTGAGATCCTGGGTAGTCCTCGAGGATGACCTGCAGAAATGAGGGCCGTGGGCAGGCAGAATGACGATGATACCATGGCAAGACAACATTGTTGGCCTGGTCTCTGATGCATGTACCCATGTAGTGATTCTTAACCCAGGTGCAATTTATGGCTCCGAGGAGGGCTGAGTCCACGGGGTGTCCACTGCACGCTAGGTTTTCCTCCTTTGCCCCAGATCTCTGCATGCGCCCCAAAAACGTGTTCAGCCAAGTCTTCCTGGGCCACATCTCCATAAACCCCTTAATCTGATCCACATGCAGCACTTTCCTGTTGTGGTTCGATATCGCTTTGGTGAGCCATGGTCCTTCGGCTGGTATAGGTTAGGTTTTCTGCTTGATCCGGAAAACAAGTGACATCGCAGGGTCGCGCTGGCAAGACAGACACGATGAGGATGTTTCCGGCTCCTTCGAAGGCACTGTGGTTTCAGGAACTCTTTCCAGCCGGACATGCCGACTCAAGGAACGGTAGGTGTTGATCAAGATGATACAACAACCCGTGTCACCGCGGTGTATTTCGTCTGACGGGGCGAGGTCGAAGGGGTGAAGCGTAGACAATAGTAGAAGGTCGCGATGAAGGTGCTGAGCTCATCACGGATTCCGCATAGGTTGAAGACAGTGTCGATTGTCTCATAAAAAGGGCTCTTGGTGGAGGGGATAGTGGGTCCTCAGCACCCACAAGGTCTTGCTGAAGACGTTGTAGCGTCGGATTTTCTTGAGAGGTTGATCCCGTAGACGGCAGCGGCGGGACGGCTGCCGAATTATGGAGGCTGATTGCCTGGTGGGAGGGGAGTTCAGGTAGCCACTTGGGGGTGTCCAGACTCCCTCGAATCAGAACGCTCTCTGGGGCTTTTGGGACTGGAGTTGTCTCTTCGATATCGAGTTTATGAACTGGTGGTGTTGAAGTCAAATCCCCGTCCTTCTCCCCAGATGCTGGGTTATTTATCTTCTTCCCGAAGAGCCCTGTTCGACTGCAAATTCCCTTAAAGAAGCCCTCCTCGCCTGTATTCAAGCCCTCGTAGTCATGAGATCTCGCGCGGCGTGCTCGTCGTCGTTGCCTTCGAAACCATAACAACGACGTACCTGCGAGAATAACCAAGACGATCACTAGATATCAGTGTTAAAAAAAAATGCCAGTACGCAAACGAGAAACCAAGGACTGTAGGGCCGTTCATACCAAAGACCTGAAGGGTTATCGCAGTTGTCATCGGGGACATCTGAGATCCCATTCTGTTGGCATCCCCTTGGGTGTCATCGTTGGCTTTTGTTTGGAGGCCCGAGCCCTGAGGGGCTTGTATGAGGCCACTCTCGCTCGCAGTAGCATTTCTTGTTCCAACGTCCTGCTCTGGCTTAGGAAGAATGTCGATCGAGGCTGGATTCGCCAAAGTAGCGTCCGGCGAAAGAGGCACAAGCGGTGTCATTGTTCCTCGTGTCTATCGAACCCCCAGAAACCCTCGGTTTTCATCATGAGCAGGCTGTATTTTTGGGCCTGAATGTTACCCAGGTGGCAGAATTTTGCTATCCAGGAGCCAGGTTTGACGATGCAAACAGGTGGAAGGAGGTGAGGCGGAACGACCTCAGGTTTAAGACATAATGCCCCGCTTCCTAAGTACTTAGATCGCCCAAAATCTGGGCACTGAGCATTCTGCTGCACACCGAGACCTTTATCCCCGCAACCTGTGGACGGACGTCTGGAGGGCCATGGCAGCACGTGGCTGTGCGAAGTGGATCTGGATCTCGGTAAACATATCTGCCGATCGTGCGTACAGACAGGCATAGGCATAGGTACGAATTATAGGTGCCTAAACCAGTCTTCGACACCATATGAAGGCCGTTTCCGTTACTGCTTTTGGGCGAAGCCTCGGCTTGACACCGCGGGTTTCAGCGTCATGATCTGCTAAGGCCTGTAGCTCGAGCCTATTGCAGGCCATCCCGCCCGTCCCAAGTCCTTGGATGCCGCGAAAGCGACGACCGACCTGGGTTTGTTGCTGGATGAACCTTGGTCCATGAGTAAGTGACCAGTTTCGAATGACCCTTGGCTGTTGCAGTTGGCACATAACAAATCGCAGACGGGCCGTCGGGATCGGGCGGGCGGGCACTTTTAAGACGCCCATCGACTTAGACGCAACGAATGTCTAAAAATGGCAAGTGAGGAGCGAACGCGCGGGTGAGACCCGCCAACAACTCTCACAAGATTTATTGGCAACACATGTGCCACATGTTCGACTTGGTAAGAGCGTCAAGATCATTTTCTTTTGATTCTCAGAAACGTATTTGCGGCCACTGATTAGACCACAACAATGACGTCAGGACGAGCTGAGTTCTACAGTTCTTCGTCCGCGGTGCCTGCAAAGAGTAGTCCGGCCACTGGGTTGGAGGCAGCCAGGCGTGTGATGCATAACACACAAGAAGACCAACCTTGGAAGTATTCAACACATGACTCGGTGGCCTTGTCTGTTCCAAATAGTGTAACTATAGGTACTCCGGTTCTGTACCCAGATATTACCTGTTTATTCCTGTCATCCACTCGCACTTCCATCGCAACTCTCCATTCCACACCCCTCGACGACTACACAGGTATTGTACCAAAATTGATCATATTTTGTGACCGAGTACCGGAGCAAGCACTTCATACGACAACTAACCAGACGCATTGCTACGTGTAGTGAATCTTGCCTTGCAGTTCAACAACATTGCACCTCCTTGTGTACCGTTAGCAGTTGCTCATCGCCGCATTACTTATTCAAAGACCACAGCAGCCCAACTTCGTTCTGAAATCAGCTGGGCTTCCAGTCCTCTAGTGTAGCACTCCGTTATTGGACTGACATTCCCACTAATGCTCGTTCCAATTAGAACCTGGGAAACATAATGTCAAGTTGTTCAACATGCAGCATTTCGCTGGTCAAAATAAGCATTTGTGCAGAATGGGGGAGTGAGTTGTGTGATGGGCGAATCAGCACTTGAGACTATCCTAGTACTTCGCAGTCTGGTTGGTAAGCGGCCGCGCATTTGCACCGCAGATTGGTCTCGTGATAACTATTCACGAATTGCCAGACCAAGATCTAATGGGGGTCACAAGAAGGTGTGAATAAGCTTTGAAGACCTTCCGGTCAGGGTTTAGATCGGCGTCGGGAGTGGCCAACGTGTGTGCACTTGCATGTGGGCGCGTCGCGTGCATCTGCGCGGCCGGACATGAGGTGCCAATTATCGTAACTTGCATTATCTAGAGGTCACCACCTCTGCTTGTACAGTCATGGATTAGTGGGCCACACAGCAGCACACGGGCCCCCCTATCACGATATCTCCATGCCGGATTGCTACGTTGCTGTAATCCCCACTATTGGCCGTTCTGCCTTTCCGGATTTGGCAGGTCTCGGGTCTCGCTGCATGGCCGGCCTGCGCCAGAGCCGGGGCAATACGAGCTGAATAAGCCCATAGCCGCAGACATGACAACACTCAAGTTGACTATTTGTTCACGCGAGAAGTGCAAGTGTCATATATACTCTCCATCTACGCTCAAGTTCTGCCTCCATGCTACGCTTCAGATGTTGAGTTGCATGAGCTGCGGGCGGGAAGATGCTGTACAAGGCGCTATCTGCGTCCTGAAGGGGTCGCAGGTCTTGGGACAAGCCCCGGTGGGCCTGATTGGGGCCGGCTCCATCCAGGGCGCTGCAGTAGTGTTCGCCAAGCTTTTGATGTGCATCGAGTCATATCAAAGGCTCGCATCCGACGTATATTACCCCATCTTGGCAGCCCAACTGACTGCCTCATTTAGCTACCGTGAACCACTCAGGTCCAAGATGACCCTTACCTACCGGCTGCCAAGATAATAGTGCACGGGACTGGTGTGAGCAGCGACGGGCTCACCTCGAAATGGGAAGTTGGATATGGCATCTCGTACGGGCCGTTGGAGACCCTCGCTCTGCGAGTGTCCGTTGACTGACCACCAGAAATTCTTATAAATGTTGATATTTCCCGTGGTAGGTGAAGAAAAAAGGAGATGTTGGCTCGGTAGCATCCTCAGCGTAGTTCTATAAGTCGCCATGCAGTCACTCGTTCTCCTCGGCCTTTTGGGCAGCTCTGCCCTCGCACATCCTGCTGTCCAAAGCGCCAACAAGAAGCCTTGGAAGCCAACGCTATCCAAGAGACTGGTTGACCTCGACCAGTTCCGTCCGGCAACCGTGGCTACCTACGTCAACGCCACGGAAACCAACTCCAGCCCTGATACAAAGCTGATCAAGCGTGACGACTACGTCGCTACTGCCACCGCGCTCGTACAGTCCAAGCTTCCGGACGCCGAGTTCCGAGTCTATGACAGCTACATTGGCACCAACGGCATTGGCCACGTCTACTTCCGGCAGACAATATTTGGCCTTGATGTTGACAACACCGACTTCAACGTGAACGTCAGTACAAGATCCAATTCGCAGAACGAGAGGGACTCAGAGCTTGATACTGATACATTTCTAGATCGCCAAGGATGGCTCAGTCTTTTCCCACGGTAGCAGCTTCTACACTGGAGCTCTACCAGCGAGCAACCCCTTGAAGAAGCGCGCCTTCAAGGACCCGATAGCTGCTCTCAACGCCGCCAATTCTATCCTGCAGCTTGATGTCAAGACCGAGGGCGCAACTGCCGAGGCCAAGGACGGAGTCGAGACGTACACCATCGTCGGCACTACGGGAGCTCAGTCCGACCCCGAGGCTCGCCTTCTGTACTTTGTCAAGGATGACGGTACCCTCGCGCTGACATGGAGAGTCGAGACTGATATCTCCAGTGACTGGCTGCTGTCGTATGTCGACGCCGAGACGACTGAAACAGTCCACGGTGTGGTCAACTACGTTGCACAGGCTCACAACAATGACAAGCTGGTTGCCAAGCAGGCCGACATCAGCGCCACCTACCTTGTCTAGTAAGTTACTCACATCAATGATCATCAACATTGAGGAACTCATCGCTTACATATATTAGCCCATGGGGTGTTAATGACCCTGACGAGGGCGAACGTGTGGTTATCAAGGACCCCTGGGTCCTGAAAGACTCACCCTTCACCTGGCACGGCGATGGTTCCAAGACATACGACACAACCTGGGGCAACAACGCTGCGGCACAGGCCAACCCTACCGGCGCCACGTGCGATACCTGCTACACGGATGACTACCGCCCGGAGTCTGCAACTTTCGACTTTGAGTATGATTATTCGCCATCTCTGTCAGATCCTGAGAGCTATTGTACGTATGCCATCCCTTATGACAAGGTGCCATATTTCAGCATTCTATGGGTTGTCCTAATAAGGCCTGCTGTCCTGAGTATGAAGTATGGATCGCTAATATCCTACAGACAACGCATCGATCACTCAGCTGTTCTACACGACGAACACGTACCACGACCTGCTGTATGAGCTCGGATTCACCGAGGCCACATACAACTTCCAGGCCAACAACGAAGGCAAGGGTGGCAAGGCCAGCGACTTTGCCATCGTGAATGCCCAAGACGGCGCCGGCACAAACAACGCCGACTTTAGCACGCCAGCCGACGGCAAGCCGGGGCGCATGCGTATGTACCTGTGGACCGAGAGCACCCCGGTCCGCGACTGCACCTTCGAGGCTGGCGTTGTCATCCACGAGTACACCCACGGCGTGTCCAACCGCCTGACCGGCGGCGGCACCAACACCAGGTGCCTTACTGGCGTCGAGTCCGGTGGTATGGGTGAGGGTTGGGGCGACTTCATGGCGACCGCCATCCGCCTCAAGGAGACCGACACGAGGGCGACCGACTACTCCATGGGGGCGTGGGTCTACAACAACCCAGCCGGCATCAGGGCCTATCTCTTCAGCACCGACCTCAACACGAACCCCTACACTTACACCAGCGTCAACGGGAAGACCGAGGTCCACAGCGTCGGAACCATCTGGACCACGATCCTGTACGAGGTCCTCTGGAACCTCATCGACAAGCACGGCAACAACCCGGCCGACAAGCCCACGTTCGACAGCAACGGCGTGCCTACCGACGGTCGATACCTCGCCATGAAGCTCGTCATCGACGGCATGTCTCTGTGAGTTTCATTCACCATTAGTCTCTTAATTACATTGGACAAGCGCTAACCTTATCCCAGGCAACCTTGCAACCCAACCTTCGTCTCTGCCCGTGACGCCATCATCGACGCTGACCTGGCTCTGACCGGTGGCGCGAACGCCTGCGAGCTGTGGACCGGATTTGCCAAGCGTGGACTCGGCCAGGGCGCCACATACAACTCTTCGCGGAGGACTCAGAGCTTCGTCGTCCCAAGCGGTGTTTGCTAGATATTGTTTTGAGGGTTTGAAACGACCTATTATCCAATTATGTGTATTGTAGCATGGCACCAAGCTGGGCCGATGGACGTTTTCGGGATCTCGGATACAGAAGATTCATGTCCATAATTCGCAGGGAAATAAAATCTGTACATAGACATGTAAACCATCCCAGAATATCTTAATTTGATAATTCACATGTTGTGCTGTCATGTCCCGGTCGTCACTTAATTGCGCCGTGTTGTTGACCATAAATGAAAGTCTGAATACCTACTACATTGCCTGTGGTGACTTCAACTGAATGTGAGTGACTGCATGCCCGGTGCCCCACCTTACACAACTTGGGACCGCATGAGAGATTCTTACGTACCCGTCATATGTTGTGGCTTGTTGTTTTCCTTCTGGGAGGGGATGTAGGAATTATGGGGCACAGAGCATGGGGGTCAGTAAGCCTGGTGCTTATTGTGCCATGATCAAATAGGCGTCTGATTTCCAAACTTGCATGATGTGACATGCTTTTCTCGATGCAAGGTGAGTAAGCGTCTGACCACCAAAGCGGTACAGTTAAAACAATCTCAGTCATATCTCACATGCAAATGACCCTCTGTACCTACCTACTTCTCGAACTCGCCCTTGTAACTTGACATCGACCGGCATCAACTACACCAGAACAACCTGAAAGACCATCAAATACTGCAGGATCGACAAGATGACCGCCACACGTAAAGTTGACTACGACCTTGAGGTGCTAGACCGCCCAGGGAAGACACAGTCCATCGAGGAAGTCGCTTTGCTGCAGTCACAGCTCTGCAAACTGGGCCACTTGTGTTTCGATCCTCTTCCGAATTATCAAGTCTTCGAACACCCAGCCACCACGTCCTTCGATGATAAGATAATTGTATTGGCAAAGCGAGACGATGAGCTGATCGCTTTCCTTTCCGCTGTTGTCCTCCCGATCTTTGACTTGAAAGTCCCCGTTGTGCATACTGGGTTGACCGTCATCCACCCTCTCCACCGGAAATCAGGCGTCATACAAAGTCTCTTCGCGGCTTTCTTCCTGCATCTCTTCTCTTTATCACCCAATGGCGTATGGCTTAGCACTCTGTCAGGAATCGTTACATCCCTTGGGCACATTGTCAAGTACACGACCAATGTCTTTCCCTCTCCTCAATGGACTCAGGACCACCCAACGGCACAACCTTCAGACACGCACCTCCATATTGCCAGAGAGATCAACAGTAGGCATCGCCAGAAGATGCTCATCTCACCTGATGCGATATTTGATGAGGACGTCTTCGTTTTTCGCTCACAACTACCTACATTACCCGGTAACTCATCTGAGGCCGCCAGGAGCGTCTCGAGACAAGATAACCGCGACTTACGCTTGACCCGGTTCTACCGGAATTTGTTGCAAGCCCCAGGTGATGAAGTGCTCCAGATCTCTTATTTCAATCCAACATTTACCTTCAAAAAAGGTGCGGATGTGTTGGCCGAGGTAAACGCAGCAATGTCCAACTTTTCGAGGGGCCATGACTGACAGACCCAGCTCTGAGAGCCATGTGCATGCAGATACTCCACATAGCAAGGTATATTAACGCCAGTCCCCATGAGGTTCAGTTTCGTTGTTCCGTGGACCGGCGTCCCTCACAGACACTTCTTAGGTTTTTTTCCACGCCAAATGTCGACTGAGCACCTTCATAGAGCCGGCTGTGAGATGGAAGCTGTAAATGGGCAGGGACAACGGTGCAACAAAGCATGCACATTAGGAAGCCAGGAATGAAACAACATACAAATGCGTAGTTCGTCTGTATTGTCAAAAGACTAAAATTCATTATGCATTATAGTGCGGAGTAGAGTCTCTATATCTGTATAATTCCAATTAAGCCCCCTTTATAACAATCTATATGCACCGATACAAACCCGAGCCAGATATGCCCTCAACACCAAGAGGAGAATTCCAATTCATTTCATGTACAAAGGGTACCTCACATAATGGGTTCTGCCTGCAACGTAGCCTAATGACGGCGGAAGTCTACTTATCCAAACTCTGAGCCTCACACATCTTTTTATACATTTGCCCCAGATTCAACAGCTCATCATGGGTACCCTTCTCAACAATCTTGCCGTCATAGAAGACGCAGATCATGTCGGCATCCCGGATGGTGCTGAGGCGGTGGGCCACAGCGATAGTGATCCTGTCCCGCGCCGTCGACGCCTCTGCGAGCGCCCTCTGGACCATCTTCTCAGACTCGGTGTCGAGGGCTGACGTGGCCTCGTCCAACAGGATCACATTCGGGTCCCGGATCAGCGCCCTCGCGATCGCCAGGCGCTGCCTCTGCCCGCCCGAGAGCTGCGACCCGCTGGCGCCGCATGGGGTGTTGAGCCCTTCTGGCAGGGAAATCACGAAATCCCACGCGTTCGCCGCGCGCAGGGCCGCCTCTACCATCTCCTCACTCGGCGGCGCTGCGTCGTCGCCGTGTTGCTCGTAGCCTAGCTGGACGTTCTCTCGGACGGTTCCTTGGTATAGGGTTGGTTCTTGCTGTACGAGGGCAATGTTTTGGCGGTACAGTCGGGGGTTGAGGGAGGTCAACGCCTCCGCGTCTATTTTTATGGTGCCCGACGTTGCGTCATAGTATCGCTCGAGCACTGAGAAATGAGTGTCAGAAAGACGTCCACACGCAATGTACCTCTAAGGGACCACTTACAGGCTATCATTGTACTTTTTCCACAGCCCGAGGCACCAACAAAAGCAACGAACTGTCCTCGCTTGATTTCGATGTCAATCCCTCGTAAGACCTGATGTCCGGACCGAAGAGGATAGGTGAATTTGACCTTGTCGAATTCTATCTCTTGTATGTCACGGGCCGGTTTATGTTGAGCATTCTCTGGTGTTTCGACGATCTCTGGTTTGAGACGGGTGAGCCAGAAGTAGTAGTTTGCTGCGCTCACTCCCTTAGTGATACCTGGCTGTACGATTAGTTCTGATCCTGGAATCGCGTTCGATTCTCCGTGGTACTTACTCGTTGTGTACGCAAACATCTGCGATGCGTTTTGCCCCGCAAAAAAGACTCCCATGAATGACACGAAGAACTGGTAAAAAGTCACGCTGCCCTCCGAGACTAATCTACACCCATACCAGAAACCGAGTGCCAGGATGAAGTACTCAATACACTGTGTGAACGAATACCAGAACATCATGTGGAACAGTGGAATCATCGATTGGTGTATCGCATGGTCGAGCTCGTCCGTGTACCGTTCAAGCACCGCGTGCTCGATCGCCAGGCTGGAGACGGTGCGGATCGCCAAGACAGACTCCGAGGCAACCGAAGCACTGCGGGAGAAGCGCTTCGAATTTCCATCATCCATCCTAGTCTCGAGGCGTATGCGAGTATATCCTGCAGCAAGTAAAGGCGGTATTCCGGCAAAGACGCCGACGAGGCCGAGCCTCCATGACACTATGATGGCGAGAATGCTGGAAGCGGTGACGCTAATCATAGTGATGAGAATGAGCGCAATATTGAAGCCCATGAGCTCAAGAACAGCCTGGGTGTAGGAGTCCAGTCGACCCGTCAAGGCGCCTACCGTGTTCTCGGCTCTGTCGAAGAACTGGACGTCTTGGCGCAGCATAGAGTCCAGCATGTCCTTTCTGAACTTTTGGTTCAGTGTCTGGGCGACGACATTGGTGAGCCAGCCCGTGCAGCAGTACACAACCAGACAGCCGAGGCCGAGTACGAAGAACATCAGAGCCAAGAAGTTGCCGCGTCTGCGCATCTCGTCTAACGGCAGCTGGAAAATGTCCATCACTCCACCGAGCAGCACTGCCTGTCCCGGAAAGACGCCACCTACAGAAAGGTCAATTAAATGATCGTGGTTTCAAGTGAGAAAGCCTACTTACTTGCTGCAATACAGAGCAGAAGCACAAGTGTATAGACCCAGTTCAGTTCCGGGGTCACTCGCAACATTTGCCAGACCGTCCCAACCAGGCCGTACTGTTTGAAGTTTTTGTAGTCATCACGGTCACTCAGCCGTTGCAACTGAAGACGATCCGCGGTAGCGTAGCGAGTAAGAGACCGAGACAGCTCGATCTCTGTTTGTCGTTCTTTGTGTTCTTCCTCTTCCTCGTCAGAGGAATCCACGGCGTCGGAACCTGCGTTCAAACTAAGGTTCTGCGCCTGTACGAGGCGTGCATATGCGCCATTGGCGGCTAGTAGCGAGCTGTGGGTGCCTTGCTCGAGGATTTGCCCCTTGGCCATGACCACAATATTGTCGGCGTCCCGGATGGTCGCGAGCTTGTGTGCGATGACGATGGTGGTCCGGTCCTTGGAGACATTGTCCAGAGCTTTCTGGACAATGCCCTCGGCATGCGGGTCCAAAGCGCTCGTGGCCTCATCAAGCAGCAGTACCTTGGGCTCGGAGATGATACTTCTCGCAATTGCTAATCGCTGTTTCTGGCCGCCGCTAAGGAGGCCGCCGCGCTCGCCAATGCGTGTGTTGTAGCCCTCGGGTAGCTTTGTGATAAAGTCGTGAGCAAAGGCGAACTCGGCGGCCTGCTCGACCCTTTTCTTTTGCTCTTCAACAGATGCGCGCTCCCAGGGGGTTCCAACCAGGCCGTTGGCGATGTTCTCAAAGACAGTCCCATTGAACAGGACCGGCTCTTGCTGGACGAGGCGCACATTGGTCCGGAGCCAGTTAAGGTTCAGCGTGTCAATTGCTCGACCATCTAACTCGATGCTTCCCGAAAGTGGCTTGTACCACCTTTCGAGCAAGCCTATGATGGTAGATTTTCCTGACCCACTGGCACCCTATGGCACGACATCAGTGTCTTTCTTCTGATTTGAGAAGCCAGAAAATACTCACGACGAGTGCAGTAACTTTGCCAGCCGGGACGTGTAACGAAAAGTCTTCGAGGACTGTGACTCCTGGTCTCGTAGGGTACTCGAAGCCGATATTCTTGATGTCGATGACTCCTTCGGTCTTGCCTGGTCGTTCGCCGCCTTCGTCGAAAGGATTGATCTGAGAGACCCGGTCGATGAGGGTTAGAAGCTGTGCAGCGGCGGACCCTGCCCGCTGGAACGAAACGGTGAACGGAGCGATTATAGTGATGTTCAGGGTGGCGATGACAACCGAAAGAAGCACCCTAGTTATGTATCAGCCAAATTCGTTGGTCAGAGTCTTGCATCATTGGACCGAACTGACGTGAACACGGTTCCTAAAGAATCCACTTCCCCATTTGAGAGCATCCTGACACCTTGCCAAAAGGCAAGCCCCATCCCAGCTGGTGTGCATTAGCTCGTTGCCGTGGTGCCTGATTTTGGCGGATGATGACAAGGGATCGTTACCGTAGATCACAAAATACTCAATGCTGAAAAGAGCTCCATAAAGCGGGCTCTTTTTGTTACCAAGGCTCCTCGCTTGTGCAACATACGTCGCATAATGAGCCACGAGCCTCTTCCGAAGCCCGAAAGCGTGTACCGTCCTTATAGTAGACAAAACGCTCTCAGCGTATGCACCTGCTTTGCCATAGACGACCAGCATCTGGCCCTCGACCTTGGCTTCGATCACGGCGACGATTCCCATTAACGTAATAAGAGTAGGCGCAATGCAGAGGAGTATTAGCGTCAGCTTCCAATGGCTGATGAAGGCTATGATGAAAGCAGCCACAAAAGTTGCGGCTGACTGGAAAGTCAGAGCAAGTTTGTCGGCGATGCCGGACTGGATCATGTTGCCGTTCGAAGTTGCTTGCATGGAGATCGAGCCAGCAGTCCCTTGGTCGTAAAATGCAACCTCCTGGCTGAGTGCCGACTTCAAAAAGTGTCGTCGTATGTTGCGGACAATGTGATAGGCGCAGTAGTTCGAGAGGGTCGTGTATGCATAGGCCAGAAGTAGGCGTGCGATTCCGATGTAGACGAAATACAAACAGTAGGTGGTGACGTCGCCCATGAACTGCTCTCTTGAGATCTCGCCGGCGACGTAGTCGGTCAAGATGCCAATGAAATCGCCGAGCACGAGGTTGACCAGGGCCAAGGCCGTACCTGAAGCGAGGGCGGATACGAAAGCCACTACCCCCAGGACAACGTGTTTGGGCTCCGCGTAGGTAAAGATTCTCAAATAGGCCTTGCCAGCTGTCACTGTGAGCTGCGGGTCGTCACCTGCCGCAGCAGGCTCCGCTGTCGACTTTGATGCTGTGGTCTGAGCATCTTTCTCGTCTGTGGGTGAAGGATTATTTGCCATAGTCCAAGGATTTCCACGTGGCAATGTTAAAGGTTTCCGAAGTCACAGTGGTCCGAAATCGAGACCATCACCTGGTGACCTATTGATGTGTGCAGTGCTGGTAGAGCGTCGATCGGAAATGCGTAAGGGAGAGGACGAAACTAACAGAAGCACACGCTATGATGTACTTAAGTAGCTGCAGTGGGGCACAGGAATTGAAGAAACAACTGAATTTCATCGTGGACCAATTTCTATCCGGATTATATCCTTCGAGGTCTGTCACGCAAGCCAAGCTTCCCATTCCCATTGCTTGTTTTAGTGGTCTCGCTGAGCCAAGAGTGGACAGGAGCCCTCGGCCTCCGAACAAATGTCATTTGGGACAGATCTATGATGCCGCTGACTAACACTCGAGCTCGGAGCTCGCAATCCTCGGCCTGCGAGCTCCGGGCCTGCAGCAGTCCATTTCGGCGTTCTTCTTGATCCTTCTCGGCCGTACGCCACATGCCTTGAGCTCTTTAGGATACAGCTCCTTTGCCAGTCTAAAGTGCCCCCCTATCGATATTGCCCTACTCGTGACGGGGCGGACACCTGTATATTGGCGGAGCAGTGGGACGATGAGCCCTATACCGCCCGACCAGCACCAACAACCGGCCAACCAACACTCAGTCTGCCCTGTGAGATTGGCAGAGAGAGCCAAAGACTTTTCTGCTACGCCCAGAGACCCACACACGACTCAATGAGTCCCGAAAAAGAGAGCTCCGAGGGCGATGTCGATCTAGATATGCAGGGCAGTGTTGTGCAGAGTGATGTGGCCCGGGGCTCCGAAGACCCGGGCCGTGAGAAGAGGAAGCGAGCTGTAGGTACTTACTGGATCCCCGACGCTAGGTACTTCGCGACCGGCTCGTCTACACCATAATATCTTTGATCGATGGAAGTTTGATGCGTACTGTTCTTTCGTCCGGAACTGTGGACTCCTGGCTAACACTCGTCTCCCACCGCAGTGTGAACCTTGCCGCTCGCGCAAGGTATGTCTTCATCAACCACTGCCATATATCCACCAGAACTTGCACATACAGATGTGCATAGCAACGCTTTCTGCCCTACTGGACTATGAGCTTACAAGAGACCATGGAACATAGGTTGGATGTGATAGGGGCCAGCCATGCTCCACATGCGTCCGCTCGCAGGTTATTTGTACCTATGCAGCCTCCCAAAGCAAGCGCCCAAAACGGCAGAGAGTCCTTATATCCCCTCAATAGTGAGATCAATCATGTTTGCTCAGCGACACACCTAGAGACTCTCAACTTCAACAGCTGACGCTCTATACGGTAAACAGCGAGAGGAAGATCGACCGTATTGAAGAGACGCTCTCAAGCTTGGTTGATTTGCTCGAAAACCTGAAAGTCGATTCCCCATCCCAGGCCTCCGGCAAACATGCGGTCGTCCCGCAACTGCAACTTGGTGAACAGAGTGCCGGTGTCCATAATACGCCCAGTACCTCTGCCCCTACTCCTGCATCCGTGCCAACTTCTACATCGGGCTATAGTTGTATGGTACCGCCTACGACGCATACCGACACGTCTGACCCTGCCTTTGTTGGGGAATCGTCCATGGCCGCGCAATACGACTTTGCCCAGAACTTCCTGGAGCAGGTGTTTCGCGCTGGGCCACTGAAAGACTTCCGGCTTGAGATGGATGAGACTTTGGGCGCTCTTCGCGCTCTTGTTCACGCCCGTAAGGCTCAGAATGACGTGCGGGAGGCCGTCTTCCCGCATGCCAGAACACCCGTACCTGGGCAGCCCTACGAGCGCCTGTTGCCTGATCGTACTTTAACCATGGCCAGTCTGCAGATTGCAAAAGGTAAGCGGCCATCGTACAGAGCTAGGAAATCTTGCCCAGCTTTCATTGGAGCATGGCTGACCAATGCTTTCACAACAGATAATCCCCGTGTGGGCTATCTGTGGTTATGTAACATCATGTCAATTGATAGCTTCACGTCTCGTACCATCCGGGTGCTTTTCTCTTCCGTGTACTCGGAAGCAGATTACATCATTGTCAGCATCGGGTTGTACTGGCTCTTTTTCATTCTCAGCATCGCAGGCCCTGATCAAGACCTTGGTACTCATGTCCGTCGGGAAGACTTGGTCAAAGAGGGCCGTCTTTGCCGTGAGAACTTAGAGACCAGTCTCTCAATGATGCCCTTCCATTTCCCGGGCGATGAAGATCACGTAGAAGCGCTTGTCATGGCGGTAAGTGGTTTCTCCGGCTGTGCCACGGTTTGAGCCAATTGCTAAGGGCATCTTCTTTTCAGTCTTTCTATGCTATTGATAACTCCAAACCATCTTTGGCCTGGTCATTCTGCTCAGCTGCGGCACAGAGATGTCTGAGTCTGGGTCTTCATCGGGAAAGCGCCGCGAACCAAAAGACTCATTTTCGAAGTCGAAATAAGTGGCTTTTCTGGACCACATATGTCATTGACAAGGCTCTTTCACTTCGACTTGGTCGCCCCACAAATATACCCGACTTCGTGAGCCNCCCCCCCGGGGGTCCCCCAAGCAGGCATCGACTAGAGTGCGATGGTTCTACAGAGCCCACAGGCACCATTTTTGAGGAGCAACTGCATGAGATACAGCTGCTAACGTGATACTACCCGCAGGATGTCACAGCTTCGCCCCCAGACCCTGGGGCAGGTCCGGAACCCTATTCTTTCGCAGACGTAAGCTTCGTGTCATGGATTCATGTAGCAAGGATCCAAGGAAGGGCGTACGAGGAGTTGTATAGCCCCAACGCCCTGGCTCAACCGGATCAAGTTCGACGATCCCGCGTCAAGGCCATGGCAGATGAGGTTCTGGCGGTTATGCACCGTAGCGAGGATTTGAATGTAGGTGCTCATCGTCCCCATGAGTTCAGCCGGGCACTATCAAGGCTGGTCTCGATCATATGCTACCATATCTCTTCTCATTTACTATCCCATTCTGTTGTCCCTCTCTGAGAAAGTGAAATCAGCGGAAGTTTGGCCTCACTAATGTTGGGAACAGCCTAGCAGCCACCCGGAATGGGCCAGTGCCCTCGATATCGACACACACCAACTGAGTAAGTAGCTCCGGGTAATAATTTTGACCCTCCTACAACAGCACGCTCAGAACTCTTCCGTTACTCAAAACCTTCGTCATACTGCATGCTGAGGCAATTCCTGGCCGTCACTTGAAAGAACAGTGCCCCTTCCCCGGACCTGTTCACGAGGAATTTTGCATCTGTCCTTTAAAACTAAATTCCATACATGCAGTGCACATGATGGATAAGGTACTGAATCGGTCGATATTAACACTTCTGTACCGTGCAATGCCTTCTCCGCCTGGCTCCGCCTCGACCTTCACCCCAGAATGTGTTGACGCGGCGCGATCGGCCCTTGAGAAACATGAAGAGTGTATGGAACGTCTGAAGCCATATGATGCGCAACTCAGGACACTCTATTTGCACTGGTATGTCGAGATTCCTGCACAATAGACCGTCACATATTAAAAAGGAAAAAATAGGACGATTCATTACAACCCGTTCAATCCGTTTATCGTTATCTTCTGCCACGTCATCGAGACGAGCAATATGAGCGACTTGGACAGACTTCATGACTGTGTCGCCTCTCTCGAGCCTGCGTCAAAGACTTCCGAGTCGACGGCACGGCTTCACCGGCTGTTTCATGTCCTGTATAACGTTGCCCTGAAATATGTCGAGGTCAAGCAAAATAAGGAGCAGGACTCTGTCGGTCGCGAATTTGATGCATACCTCAATGCCCTGGGTTTCAACCCTGGGGGAGTGATGGATATGAGACAGGGTGGCGAAAGCGAGGGACTCCTACAGGGGCTTTCTCTGGACATGCATGACTATTCAGGGCTTGAGGGGGTGCAGATGCACAATCAAAATGTCCCTGATCAAAGCATGCTGCAGCAGCAACAGGGGATGCTGCTCGGTGGCTGGTTCCACAGCAACCAGCAGATGATGGGCTTGTTGGAAGAGGATACCCTCTAGAACCTCCCTAGCCGGTAAGTCAGATTCTTTTGAAGGTCTGCGAGGAGCAAGGCTTAGAGTCGTTAGAATTGAAGGAAGGACCCCTATACCCTCTACCTGGTATCCGAATGATCCTGAGGTCCCCGTGACAATGCTCCAGACACCCTAATATCGAACGCTTGGGTGAGTAACGATGGTCAACTCCCCCAGATCGGCCGGAGTGGGGACGTGACTGACCGACACTACAAAGGCCGCTGAGCCGACGCTTTGTGCGCACGATAGTCTGGCTTCACTCAACTGCTCAGCTGTTTGTAATCGATTGATGCGAGCATAATTCCGTAAGTCCGGTCCGCGAGACAGGTCATCATTACGCGCTCTTGGCGTGGCTTCGCTACGCTGCACATGTGTAAAGGCGTCAGAATAACAGGCAGAGATCTTCAGTATCCGCGCATACCCAGTTGTACAGGTAGCCAAGTTGGAAATCTCTCCCGTTAGGCTGTTGAACTATAAGCCAGCAACACCAGATACATCCGGGTTGAATTAAAGATCATTGTACTCCTTGTCCCAGTCTAATCAGATTCATATTAATAAAGTCTACTACATTCTGCTTCAATTGTTGCGTAAACTATGCTCCAAGTTGAAGTGTTTCGGTGGTATCAATAGCTATGGACGGACGGACGGATACTAAAGATGTCAGCCTTCGTAACAAGGGCACCAGAGTAACAAGCGCTGGCGTTGTCAAAATAAGGTTTGCTTCCCGCGCGCTCCTCGTCTTTCTGGGTCCTAACAGACAAGCCTCCCTTGTCCTCCCCGCCTCCAGCTCGAGGCTGGAGAAGCCGGAGCCCACAACTCAGACCGAGCGAGCATCCTCCGCGCCAGTCACAGTATTTCCTGTGCGCCGCTGCGACAGTGTGGGCATAGTGAAGTGTCTCAACTTGCGGGGAAATGGCACTACTTGCGGGAGCTCCGGCTGTCAGAACTCGGCATGCTGTCCAATGTGACCTCAGGTTGCGCAGAAAGGTGAGGTTCACAGCCGGCTATAAAAGGAGACAAGGATGGGCAGCACCGGTTGCCGATTTCACTGTCGGTTTTGCAAGTCTATCACATCCCACTTTCGACACCGAGCAACAACATGGCCCCAAGCCGTATCGGCCCTCACAATGGAGCTCCCTCACACCAAAAGAATGGTGTGGGCCTGAAGTCCAAATGGCCCGTTTCCGAAGACCTCTATGGTTCTGATCTGCCGTGTCGAATTCAAGGCGAAGTAGCAGACCTTGTTGTACTCGGAGACATTCCGCCGGAGATCGATGGCACATTCTACCGCGTAACCGTTGATCCGTTCGTCCCCCCTCACCCGAAGAACGTACCCCTGGATGGTGATGGCAACATCACCGCGCTCCGCTTTCAAAACGGCAAGGTCGACCTGAAAGTCCGCTACGTTGAGACTGAGCGTTTCAAAATCGAACGAAAGGCTGGCAAAGCCATGTTCGGACTGTACAGAAACCCCTTCTCTCACCATCCATGCGTGCAGGCAGCAGTAGACTCGACAGCCAACACCAATTTGGTACTTTGGGCAGACAAATTCATGGCTTTGAAGGAGGGGGGACTGCCGTACCAGGTCGACCCGCATACTCTCGACACAATTACGTATGATCCTTTCGGGGATCAAGGGATCAAGTCCAAGACTTTTACCGCACATCCCGTAACGCCACCCGCCCCCAAGCCTCCTCCTCAACACTTGTCTGAAACACAAATTGACTGGTGGTCTAGAAAATCGATCCATTCAGCGACGAGTTGGTGGTACATGGGTATGAGGCCAAAGGACTCGCAACCACTGACATTGTTGTCTATGCTTTGGATAAAGACGGAAAGAAGAACAATGAACAGTGGATCAAAGCGCCTTGGTGTGGTCCGATCCACGACTGCGCCATAACACCGAATTGGCTGATTCTTGTTCAGTGGCCTTTCGAGGCCAACGTCGAGAGGATGAAGAAGGGTGGGCATCACTGGGCCTGGAGCTACGACCGCCCCGCGACGTTCATCGTGGTCCCAAGGCGCAAGAGCACAAAGCTCCCAGAGGGGTGGAAGGAGGGCGAGTACAGGGTCTACTACGACCGGAATGTCATGCTCATCCACACCGCCGGCGCTTGGGAAGCAGATGACGGCAATACACTCTTCGTGGAGACAACGAGGGTCCACGACAACGGGTTCCCGTTCTTCCCATCCGATGATGGGAGGGTGCCAGCTCCCGACTTGAAGTCAGACTTTGTGCGTTTTAAGTTGGACCTGACGCAGCCCACTGAGAGCAAGCTCGGTGGCGAGCCGGAGGTTGTGCTGGACATCCCTGCTGAGTTTCCTCGCGTCGACGAGCGTTTCCTCTCCAAGTCTTACGATGTCTCCTGGATCAATGTAATGACCCCTGCCGACCAGCGAGATCCAATTCCTCCAGGAGAGGAGAACCTTGTCTGGGGTGGGCTGGATGGAGTCGCCATGCATCGATATTCCACCGGCGAGACCAAGATCTACTGGACAGGTTTCGACGGCATCTGCCAGGAACCCATCTTCATCCCGCGTTCCGAGGACGCTGAGGAAGGTGATGGCTGGGTGATGTGCATGGTGGAGAGGAGAGCCACAAATCTCTGCGAGGTGATCCTTTTGGACACCAAGGACTTCAGCAAGCCCAAGGCTATTATCAAACTGCCATTCCATGTGAAGAGTCAGATACACGGAAATTGGATTGATCAGAGGAGGCTGAAACAGAGGCGAAGCCTCGTGCAGGAGGGAGAGGATGTCAAGATCAGCAAGAGAGGTGCACTGGAGACGTGGGACGTTGAATAGTTACGACTTCATTAATGTTTGTATGCAGTCAGAAAACAATTATTGTACTTTGCAGATGCTCACCTCATGTGTAAGTTGTCGAACTGTATTAGAGCTTGCTAACATCAATCCACCCAGCACTGTAATTCTATTATAGCTGCAATTGTAACAGCATGCCGTTGATAGTGGTGGTGGTGGTTTATTTAACGTCATGGGGCCTAAAGGGCCCCGCTTTACGTGGGGCATAGGGCAAGCTATAATCTAGGGTTATTTAATTAGTTATATTATATAAAAAAGCAAAGCGAATTTTATATTTAAAAAAGCAATTAATTTATATAAAAATATATAAATAAAAAAGCTATTTCTTTTAAAAAAAAAACAAAAGCTATAAATATTTTATATTTTTATTTTTATTATTATTTAAAAAGTAAATTACTTAAAGTATAAATAGTTATTTTTAAGCCTTATAAATTAAAAAGTATTTCAAATTTTAGTAAAAAGCGTATTATTAATATAATAAATATAAAAGCGTAATAATATTTTAATAAAAAAAGTTATATTATTTTAATAATAAATTAAATTAATTTTAAAAAATAAAAAGGTTTTTTTAAGTGTTTTTTATTAATTTCTTTATAAAAAGGGTTTTATTTTCATAGTATTATAAAACTAATAACAGGCATTAAAAATATATTATATTTTTTAAAAAGCTATAATATTTGTATAATATTAAAATAATATTAAATTTTAAAAGCAAATTAAATAAATTAATAGCTAAGTTGTATATTATAATATATATAATATTTGTAAATAAGGTTTTTATTAGTTTATAAAATAAAAGAGAGAAAAATAATAAAAGCTACAAAAACCTTTTTTTAATTATAAAAGCTATTTTAAATAATTATATAGTTTTTTGCTTATTAAAATCTTTAATATTTAAATATTAAAAAGTATTAAAGTATGATTTTGATATTAATAGTTTTTAAATTTTTAAAAATTAAAATTATATAGCTAAAATTAAAGTTTTTATTATAAAAAGTATATTTAAAAACAGTTTTTCTTTTAAGTTAAAAAACTTTAAAAATGTTTATATTATTAACTATAATTTTATTATATTAATTAATTAAAATGTTTTATAATATTAAATTAATCTTAATTATTAATTAAGTCTTTTATCTAATTAATTAAATTATATATAAGTAAATAATATACATTTATATATTAAATTAAATTAAATTTAAAATTATATTATTATATTAAAGTTATATAAAAAGAAATAAAGCTTAATATTAATATTATTATATTAATTCTTTACTGAAAATAAATGATTTAGTATATTAATAAATATAATATTAATTAACATGATTAATATAATTATTTTATAATTATTCAAGTTTATTAAATTATTATAATTATTTTTATTATATAAGGATTTTATTTATAATATATTTTATAAATATATATATATATACTATTTAAGCTTAAATAAACACTTTAAATTTTAAATATTAAACTTTAAATTATAATAATAAACTATAATTGACTTTATAATATATGTTTTATAATTTTTTTTAATTATTTAATTATTTTACTTATTATAATTTATTATTATTAAATTAAAATAATAACTTTATAATATAAAATATTAAAAGTTTTAAATATAGAGTTTAAAATTAAAAATATTTATTAAAATACTATTAATATTTTAATTAACGTGGTTTATCAGGAAGTGGAACATATCAGGAAGTGGAACACTTTTACAATATTCGCCAGCTTTTGTCAACCCTAGCACCTCCCAAGGGCTAATAGATTAATTAAAATTGGCACCAATTAGTGCCAACTGGTCTGAATTGCTCATTTCTAATTGACTTTATTAATTTAGAGGAGTTGGGGGTGGTGCAGGGGGGCTGGCAATTATAAGGTTTTGGTGGGACGACCTTTTCTTGGTGCCAGTTGCGTCTCTGATTTTCGCGTTAATTTCATATTAACTACCCTATTTAAATATTTAACACGTTAGAAATCAACAACTATACTATATATCCTACATCTTAAAAAGGCAAAATACTTTTAGCTATTTAAGCTATTCAGGACTTTAAAAAAAATAATGCGAAACTTATAAGTAAACGTAAAGCTGCTCAGACCTTTCACATCCCGGTTACAATACTCCACTGCAGAATAAATTAATAAAAAAGTTATAAAGAATTACGCGTTAACAAACACAAACTTGACGCAATTGAAAAGCAAACGTTTATCCGATATTTTATTAATTAAAATGCATGTGGATTTCCCTTATAACTTTCTGGGGTGGAAAATATGGTAAACCTTTTGCTGGCATTGCGAGATGCTAAGCCGGTAGGTAAGTACTGGGCTTAACGCTTTGTATATATGCAACTCAGCCTGAAAACTAGGTTTAATTGTCCTTATAACTATTAGAGGGCTTTTTGTAAAGATTTAAAGATAATTGGGAACTGGTTTAAGCTCTGTTAAATATAATAGCTAAGTATCGGATTATTGATAATAATTTTTATAACTGTAATAAAACCGGCTTTGCAATAGGTATAATTACTGTATTAATGGTTATTATATATATTAATAGATATGAAAAGGCTAAATCTGTTTAGCTTGGGAATTGGAAATAGGCAACTGCTTTTTAATGCATTAATGTAAGCGGCTGGTATATCCCGCTGTTTATTATTGTTTAGGGCGCCTACTACCTTGCAAGCTGGACTATAAAGTTAGGTTTCCCGCCCTCCTGGGTAATTACACCTACTCCGAATAGATAGACAGATAATAAGACTGGCTTTAAATAGATTTAGCATTTTAACAAGTATATAAAACTTAAGAGAGAGGCGGATTACTAGATGTTAATATTTAATAGCTATAAAAGCTATATATTTATTAAATTTAAC